>JAIFOV010000213.1:0-40620 GCA_020654155.1 Novius pumilus
GTTGTCGACAAATACCAGGAAACCATTAAAGTAATTGTCTGCTGAAGTTATATACCAGGACACCTCAATGTTGGTGCGTTCCAAAACGATGACTTTGGTAAAAAGTAATCGTTTAGGGACGGTGTCTCAGATAAAAAAGCCAAAAACGGAGCATGGGTCGTTCTTCTTTTTATCGACAATGACTTTCTTCCCGCAAAAAATAATATTTTGCTCATAAATACTAAATTACTTAATTATTTTTAAAAAATACATTGACAATGCAATAATTTTAATATTAAAACTAGATTTTATTCATAATTATTTTTACAAAATCAGTGTGACATAGTATACAAAAAGCGTGACGGAGGTGTTATACATACTAATAAAGTGTGTCCTCTATGACTAGTAATGTAAACAAAGTGCTCTCGTAAAAAAACACATTTAAAAGTTTCTATCCAAGAACATTTACTGAACTATTAACCTTTTTTTACATTAATAAGAAGAAATAATTTTTAATGTTTATATTATTAAATAAAAAAATATTTTATTGGCTGTCCCCGATGTATATGTTTTAGTTGCTACCCTCTGTCACTCATTTTATGGCACAAAATATGTGCGTTGAAACTTTGACCTTGGTCACTAGGTTCGAGAATAGTCCCCCCTCCACCCCCACTCGCCTATACGTTCCTATGCCCGGCAATACCAGTCAGCCGAGGGTGTCGACTGAAGAAACGTATTTCAGAGCCATCTAGTGGTGTGTCACATATATTAAAATGAGAAGATCGATAAGCGAATGTAATTTAAACTTGCAGAAGAATCCTTTAATGAATCAAGGTGATGTCATTTGAAATTAAAATTAATTTAAAAAATCGTTAGATCAATGGTTTTCAAATCTTTAAGACTTCCTCATCATGAACAAATTTATTAACATATTTCACTAAAATGTAATTTTTAATCGAATGGATTGTGAGTTCGAAAGTTTGAATTTATAATGAATAGCATCTGTTGGTTTTTGAAAATATACCTAAATAGAACTGAATAGTTTTCAGATGTACAATTTTTAATAGACAAATATTAATTTTTCGCCCCCTTTTGGATGAAATTGCCAGAGCTCTAGTAATAAGATTTCGGAAATGGAGTACAGTCGAGACTCGTTAAGACGAACTTCGAGGGTATTAAATAGTTCCCTTACCGATAGTTCGTCTTACGGAAATTCTTACAAGTCGTGAAGGTTCGTAGTATCAGTTTAAAAGAAACATATCTTTTCTGTTGAAAACTACGTATGTACATCATTTCAAATTATGTTTGAACCTATAAACTATGGCAATGCTTGTTCGCTAAAATGGCTTGAAAAAGTTTTCAATTATCGTTTGTTTGGGTTTTGCAGCGAAATCAACCGCTTTCCCTAATAATAGGTCCGGTCAGAGGAATATGAGGATTACGAGCTTCCTAAACCACCTAATCAAATATTTTTCAAGATTAGGTTGTTCAACAGATCGGGCGTGGAATTTCGAACCACATTTTCCTTCGGTAGAGTAACTAATGATCTTCGTTCTATTCTTCAATACGGTGCTGAATACTTTTTAATTAAATGTTGCTGCAATCTGGGATTTGTTCTTCAACATTTTCAACCGCGCAAAATTTTTAATTTGTGTCTAAAAAAGTAAAGTGAGTAAAGAAAGTAAAAAATTGGAAGTTCAAGACAAACTAACACACCCGGATAAAGATTGATGACACATTTTGCATCTCAAAAGGATAAAAGTAGGTACATATCCGAATGAAAGAATTGTTTTGACTATTCGGCAACGATACCTTTGATAGCCCATCTATTGATAAATTCATAATACGCAATACAACACAGATACGACTTTATGAATTGAAAAACTGTATTTTTGATAGCATGCGAAATGATATTTTCTTTCTCAAAACAATTGGAATACGACCATTGTTCATGCGAAATGCTGTATATAAACCATATCATATCTCAGCTTTACGTTACATTTGCCATCGAAGACGGTCGCCCTTATTTACGATCATTTTCTTTACGAACGGGAACGTTCCCAAGTGTTTCTTTGCATCTCCAGTTAGTTAATTTCTAAAAAAAATTCAGTGTTTCACTCATCATTTTTCGTGATTTATTATTTTGTCGTATTCTTGATTGCATTATTTTATGGGACTATAAACATGTCCCAAGGAACAGGCCTTGCTGTGTTAGTTGTAAAGACAAGTAACAAAAGGTGAAAATTTGCAGATTAATTTTTGTTAATCCATTCTTTAATCTATAATGTAATAGTGATCAAAGAAATACTTCAAGCATTCTATTTAATGCCGGAAGTAGTCTTTAAAACATTATTGAGGGAGATAATTTTTCCTATATGCTTATGCAAAAACAAATACATACATTATACTATATTGTCAACACACTTGTATGCTTTTCTAGACATGTTATTCCATCAAATCTTCAATGCCGAAATATTTGGCTTCAACGGATCGGCAATTAAATATGGAATGGATGGCACAAATCTGAAGAATTACAGAGTCTGTGAATGCCATTTTGAAGATATTTGTTTTAAATGGAAAGTTGAAAGTTAATTTCTACCAACATTGCGTTTGCCAAGTAAGTTGTGAAAGATTTAAATTTATTGTAATACAATTTTCGCCTTCATTATTTCAGGTTATTTGAAAAGAAACGATAACTTTTTCATTTCATCATCCATACCAAAGGCAGTGACTCAACAAAAGTAAGATATAACTGATGTTATTTCATTGCATTAACAATGTCGTAATGTGTTACTAATTGTAGAGACATTAGAAAACAGAAAAAGTTTTTCATCAGTGATATGGCAATGGTAGGTGATGTCCAAATACCCACCAAAACATATGTAAGAAGAAAATTTTTGAAAATGAGCCTACATCAAATCTGTACCAATTAGTCATTCTAATCTTTCCCGGATTCCCAGGTCAATACACAAAAATAAATATGGTGAGTTCTTATTTTCAGTTTGTCTTAGTAGATTCTAATTTATATATACCAATACATATATCAGCAGTATATCAGTCTTCTTTTCAACTTGTAGATAGATCTGAGGAATCCCATCCGAGTTACATGAAAAGTAGAAAAGGACTCCAACTTCTAGAAAAACATTACATGAAGGTAAAACAAAGAAAATTAATTTCGCTACACATAAGCAGAATGTGTTAGTAAAAAAATTCAAGAGGGTTGCAAAAAGTCTCTCCTCTTTGTCAACATCCAAAAAAATTGAGTACTTACAAAAGCATTCTTTTAATTTGCATTTCCTCAAAAATGCTGTTAATAATACCACGTTTCATTTCATTTTGAACCAGTTGTGTAACCAGATGGTTAAACCAAAAGGCGGCGTTTTTTAGATGATAAAATTTTAGCGTTGGCTTTATACAAGAACAGGGGAAGGGATACAGGTTTTATCAAAATTATTGCTTTGCCCTCTAGGAGCACCTTATCCAACCTATTTACATTCCCTTTCTTTAGTGGTGTCAATGATCACATCTTCGATCACCTCAAAAGAAAGTTGAAAGATTGAGGAATTTGATAAATGTTGCGTCCTGATGTTTGACGAAATGGCCCTTAATCCATCATTACATTTTCACAAATCCAAAAATTACATTGAGGGCTTGGTCGATTTTGGCGGAAGTGACCGTAGGTTGGCCTTCGCTGATCACGCTCTGGTATTTATGGTGAAAGGTTGAAAGCAAAGTGGAAGCAACCACTTTGCTATTCTTTAATTTACTGTGAAGCCACGATCTCGTCCGATTACTAAAATTGTTATACGTAAAATTAGAGACTGTGGTTTAAACATTTTGGCTACAATATGGATCAAGGTGCAACTAATTCAGCTGCAATTAACATATTATTGAAGGATACCAGAGGTTTTGTTTAAAAATAATATTGACCAGCATTTTCAAGGATACCTTATCGATAATTTGGAAGTAATCCATTTATTGATTAACTTCTGAAAGGTATTCGAAATGGTTTGTTAACGAAAAATTTGCATTTCAAGAAAATGGAGTGAATAACGTTGCATCTTGGTCACATATTGTACAATTGTATCAATCCGACCCCATTGGGAGGTGCAGTTCATTCCCCAAATTACCGATGAACACGTCATACCAGGAAAAATAAACAAAATGAAAGTGAAAATGGCAACACAAATTTTTAGTCGCACTCTGTATACAGCCATGATCACTAGAGCTGAGATCAGCAAGGATCTTGAAAAAACATCTAGATTTTATTTCGACCCAGCTGCTGCAGGCCGCAGATTTATTGTTATTCTTCGATAAACTTTTGATAGCATCAATGCGAGCAAGCTTCTTCTTCCTCCTGGTAAAAACTTCAGGGTGTGGTGACAGATAAACCCCCCATGTCCAACAATGGCAAATTCCATTCAAGACCTCAAGTCCATGTATTTTATCGCTCCTAACTCCTCCAAAAGGATCCAAATTCCTTCGCTGAAAATTTTGTTTTTACCCTTCATGGCTTTTTATCCATATGGAAGAAATTAAAGGAAAAAGGGTTTCTTTCCTCCAGAGCTTGCAACCAAGACCCGTTGGAAAATTTCTTTTCTATGATAAGGAGCCATGGGGTAAATATCAATCCCCCCTCTTCTTTCATCCTCATTTAAATCCCTACTAATTAACAACCTACTGTCATCTCATTCACCTGGATCTAATTGTGAAGAGGAAGAATGCGTAGACATGCTGGGCAATTTAAAGGTTCATCGATAAACCTTTGTACCCGCATCAACGCCTCGTGTTAAGAACCCATTCTTCCACCACTTATTATTGAAAAAGACGTTCATGTTTTTGAAATTTGGCCCGCCATATGTTGCGGCTATATAATAAAAAAGTATTATCAATGTGAATTGTCAGTGCTGCCTTGACCGATTATGCACTCAAGAAAAGCTACCACCGAATGCCCTTATCCTAGCAGGCAATATAAAAATAGTAATTTAAAATATCCTTCAAAGTACTTTCTCCTTAAATTTCATAACTTATTTTCTTCCCTTTTCAACTTAAGTAAAGACGTTAAATTCATTCTCATTCAAAGATAATATTAAGAATCATCTAAATGCTCTAGAATTTGAAGATTTGTTCTGTAGTGAACATAAATTTTTGGTGCACAAATTTTTAGATTTCACTTCCTTCGCGATATTCCGATTTGTCACTTTAGTAAATAAAATATTAAGTGGTAAAGACACACCAACATAAATTTAATTACATTACGATACTGGCTTATAAAAAATATTTAAAAAGAAAAAAATAGTATGTTACTTTTCACGATTAAAATCAAACAAACGGTATGTTCCATCACTGACAAAATATGTACCTACTCTTTACAATGACATTAGTATATTTGTTTGATTCATCAGTCTGAATATACAATTGCGACGACTATTTTGTATTTTATGATATATATTGTTAAATTGTGTATTCTGTTTTTATTTAAACATACAGATTTGTTTTGTGATACATGTTATTTATTCAATATAATTAAAGATGAGCATATATAACATCTAAAAAAAATTTATAAATATTCATTGTATATTTTGATTTGAAATTGTGTGTTCTAATTCTGTTTGAACATATATTGTACTGTAATTTTATGTATTCAATATAATTGACAATACCTGCATATAACATTTCTTTTATTTACAAATTGATCTACATTAGCGCCCCTAGTGAAGTATTAAAATGCAATAGCCTTCGTTCAAATCCTGAGACCTTTTTACCTCTTATACTTATGTGACACCCCAACAGATGGCGCTGAAGCTCTATCCCGTCAGTTGGATATCTATTTATTTCTTTATCTATGGTCAGCCGCCCGCAAACAGTAAAAGGACGTGTGTTTATTCAGCGACCGCTCTGTCACGTAAGTTACGACTTCCAAATGTTATTCTAATTTAGGGTTTTAATATTAACTGATTAATTTATGATAAATATTTCATATATACCCAGTTTTTGCGTAAATTATAATTAGGAAAATGCTGAATATCTCGAACACTACTATTTTACACCTCTGTCAAGCACCTCTGTCACAAAAATGTGTGACGGAGTAGTATAACTCGTGACAGAGTGGTCTTTGTATGGAACTTAGAACTTTAGTTAATATCCATAGTAGATGATTGCTTGTTTTTATATTGGTTATTCTATCGTCAACTATTTTGTTAATTTAAGGTATTACCATCAAGTAAATGAAAAATGGCATTATCTGCGGCTGAAAGACAGCGACGGTGTCGTGAAAAAGAAAGCAACCCTGAACTTGTTGCAGAAGTAAAACGTAAAGATTTAGAAAGATATCATGCTCGCAAAAAAGTTAGTTAAGGATATGACACCAAAAGAACATAAAAAATAAAAAAGACAATGGCAGATTAGAAATAAAAGAAAGAAATACAAAAACTTTGCAGAATGTTTTGATGAACACCCGGCTTCTACATCGCCTCCTTCAAGTCCCAGACTCCTTCCATCAAGTCCCAGATCTCGTTCACTGACTCCAGCCTCGTCTGTTGCCAGTAGCAGGGGAAGAAAACAAGTGCGGCGAGATAGATCACGCCTTTATCGACAAAATATTCAACTTCAAAACCAAACACAAGAATTACTAAGAAAAGTACAGAAATACAAGAAAAGACATCAGCAACTGAAAAGAAACGAAATAAAGTGCTTACAACAACAACTCATAGTGAAAAGAAAATGAACATGGCAAAGAAGAATACAGAAAATATACTATCTTATCAAATACCATTAAAAACATTACAAGAACACAAAAGACCACAAAACAAAACGCTATATTAAAAGTATACTTGAAGACCCAGCAATTCAACGTTCAGGACAAAAACTTCAACTGGCAATGGAAACCATTGGAATCAGGAGAATGAAAAAGTATAGTTCCATCTTGCCAAAAAATACAACATTAAAAAAAAAATTCATGATTTTTATCTCAGGGATGATGTGTCACGTGCCACTGCTGGAAAAAAAGAGACAGTCACTTATCAAAAAAGGAAGATGCAGAAAAGAATTTTGTTGGATACTAAGAAAAATCTCTATAAGTCATTTCTAAAGAGGGCCCAACGTTAAATGTCACTACAGTTATTTTGCAAAATTTAAGCCGTTTTATGTCGTGCCACCTTCAGCTGACAGCCGAGAAACCTGTATGTGCAAGGTACACGCCATTGCATTCATGAGAGTTATTTTGCATAAAAATAAAGTTATCAAGACAAATGACATGAACCAGATAATCTTACAAACTGTATGCGATATAAATTCATTACCATTATGAAAAAATGCGAAAATGTAAAGCAAAAATCAATTATGATACAACCACGATCGCAAAAGAAAAAGTTTTGGAATTACCACAATGGGTCAGAATAACAGATATTGTCAGAAAGATGGAAGAAAAGTTAAAATCAGCAAGAACATAAAACAAATACAAAAATCACTGTTGAAGATTTGATTAAAAAATTTGAACATGAGAAAAGATTTTAAATCCCACATATTTAATATTAAAAATCAATATAAATCATACCGACAATGTATAGATGGATTGACAGAAACCGAAATTGCTTTACATATTGATTTTAGCGAAAACTATGCCTGTAAGTACCATGAAGAAATCCAATCAGTGCATTTTGGAGGATCTCGAAACCAAGTAACTTTGCATACAGCAGTATTATATCACTTGACTTTTAATAAGGATAAAAATATAACTTCCTTTTGTACTGTGTCTTCTGATCTTCAACATGGCCCTGCCGCTATATGGGCTCACCTCCATCCAATTCTCGATTACGTTCAAAAGGACCTGTCTCATATCAAGACGATCCACATTTTTTCAGACGGGCCAGCGACGCAATATAAACAAAAAATAAATTTTTATCTCATTGTCACGAGATTTTTTGAAGAATACGGATTTGATGACTTGACATGGAATTTTTTTGAATCTGGCCACGGCAAGGGTGCGGCTGACGGCATAGGGGGGTCTATTAAACGTTTAGCTGATCATTTTGTCGCCAGCGGACACGATATTGTTGACGCAGCACAATTCTTCGATGCAGTCAACAATCGCAGTAAGATAAAGGTCTTTTTTGTCGGTAAAGACGATATCGCACAGATTTTGGTGACAATCCCACAAAATTCCTCCATTAAAAGGAACTATGCAAGTCCATCAATTGCTTGCTCAGCAGCCTGGAATGTTGAGCTACCGAATGTTAAGTTGTTTTGCGGAAAATTTTGTGATTGTTACAATTTAAAGACTTACTGCCCATTGCCGAAACGTGAGGCAGAAGTTGACATTTCAACCTCGGATAAGAAGAACCACTGACTGATATAACTAATATAATTAGTTCTACTAAGGAATTTTATAAGACTTGTATACCTCTTTGAAGACGAAGATGACCAGCCTCTTCTTAATTTGGAAAATCTGTAGATACAAAACCAGGTACATCACACGATCTACTAGGGGATAAGATCCATCCATATTAAAAAAATGGAACACATCTTTTAGTCAAAGTACTGTGAAAGAAAATTGAGTACACTTACTTAGGAGTAGCAAAAGTGGAGTGGATGAAGATGGAGATGTTCGAGTGATGTTTTATAAATCTGTTGATGATACTGGAAAATTGTTTAAATTGGTAGAGACTGATGTGTCAGATGTGATGTATGAAAATTTGTTACAAATTATTCCACCTCCTAAGCTGATTAAAAGAGGAAAACGCGTGTTTTACGAATACGATCAACCAATAGAAGTTTTTGAAAAGTAGAGTTAGTGATAAGATATTGTAAGACTAAATTAATATGTACCAAAGAATGGACACCAATCATCAAGACTTGTAGAACATTTTGTTATACTATGTTTGTTATTGTTTTCTAAAATTAAAAATTTTATAAGGTTAGTTTTGTTCGGCGGACGTAAACATTGTTTACCACTCCGTCACTTCGTTAACCACTCTGTCACAATTTTGTCCCCCTTAAAATTTTAGTTCAAAGTAAGTTTTGAACCACTTTATTGTTAGTATTTACAAAAGTAACGTTTTTAGTATTATATGCTAACAATAAAGGTGTTCACTAGATTTTTGCGACTTTATTGGGCTATTTCATAATATTAAAAAGTTTTATGTCTTATGAAGCAAAAATGTGACGGGTGGTATTGGATAATTTAAAAAATGATTATTTAAAAAAATCCGGCCTATGGAGCTAGATGATAGTAAATGTTTATATTCTTGATTAGAAAGTAATAAGAAACTGAAGTTCTGATTTAAAATGAGACATAAAAAAAATAAATACTTTTGTGACTGAGGTGTCATTTTTTCATACCATTCCTACGAAATTTGAAATGAAACGAAAATTACATGTAATACTTCGCTGCATTATATGTTTTTGTAATCTACAACAATGAGGCAATAATTTAAATCAAATTTCATTAAATAAATCACAAGTTTATTTTTTTATCAAATATAAAAATTTACCGGTCAGATTGTCGATAAAAAGAAGAACGTCCCCATACGTTTTGGAAGTTTTTTGTTCGAATCAAAATAAATCTTGAAGATTTCGTGCAAGTGGGCGGATGACCGCCCGCCGTTGATCAAATCGCGTATACGGGCTTAAGTAAAAGACCGTCACAGATTTTAACAATTTCTTCCGGGATTTATGTCCCGTTTAAAGAACCTCTCGAATTAGGGGCCCTGGACAAATCGTGGAGATGTCCCTGTCGAACAAGGGCATCGCGGTTTTTTGTACGTATTTTTCATGGTACATTTTACGGCCAAACATCTATTTCCGTGAGAAGACGAATTTTCATGTACGTATGCAGTTTTTTTTTATTCAATTTTTGGTAAATATATAACAGTATATAATAAGCAATATTATAAGAAGAATATTTTGCCAAGGTGGAAGACTCTGGGAGTTTGAATTTTCTATCTATCTCTTTTCGTTCGTAAAATTAAAAACAGCGACTGGTCTATCGATTTACTTCGCTGCGGTAAAATTGTCGAAACAAAATGATTTCTAATTAAAATTATGTATCAGTCGCTAATAAATGTGAATTCACTAGTAACCAACCAGTTGTGTTCCGTTGAAGACCAGTGCCACCAGAGCTGATCCGATCTGGCTGACATAATCTATAAAACAAGGAAATTCAGCACAGTGTTGCTAAATTTACCATCTTTGGGAAAGTCGAAAAACACTATTTTTCTTGTATATTTCATATGTTGAACAAAAGGTAACTTCAATATTTTGGAAATAACGTTTTTAAGGTACCTTATTATAATGCATTTTCAAATTCGAAAAGATCGTGAGGGCTAAATATCCCTAGGGGTTGAAAAATATATAATTTGATAAGTGTCTGCGTAAACTGTGTTAGTACCAACCCAATATAATGTAGTTACGCCTTATGTTAATTCAGTATTGGTACTAGCGAATATCTAAACTCAATTTTCTTTCAATTATTCATGTTTCGATGAGAATGTCAAACAATTGAATCGCGTTCTTCTGATTAATTCATTCTCTTTCAAGTAAGTTCTCGTTGTCGCTAATTGCTCAACAATTTTGAGTTAAACATAAGTCAATCAGATATTTACTGATGCCATGGTCTATCAATCGAACTTCACTTTGTCTTTAAATACGACCATGGATACTAGATTATGGAATCATATATAAGCCGTTATAATATCAGTAGTAGTCGTCGTGAACTCCGGTCAATTACCATTAATCTCAAATAAAAAGAATTAAGTGAAGATTTCTTGCGGGAAACCCATTACAAAATTGGTGTCAAAGTGGGATCCTCTTCAAGTGCAGAAAACCAACAAGATTGGAAGCTTGCTTATCCGGTACCTGCGGAAAGGATTTGTCCCAAGGCAAGAAGATACGACAACCTCTTCACAAAACATCGTCAAAGTCCAGAACCTCTATTTCGAATCAACAAAAAATGAGACAGTGTAGCTTGTAGGTTGTATTAATCTATGTGAGTATTGTCAATCATTCTTCATAAGTACGTCTGTCATTTTTCAGCCAAAAAGTGGGCTATTGCCGATTTAATTGTCACTGACAGTGACAATGAGGAGTCACTTGACGTTTGTGTCATTTCGTACAATTGGCTTGAGAAGATGGTGCTCGCTGTAGGTATCCTACATTTCTTCAGCCGCAAAAACAGGAACAAGCAGCAAAAATAATCACGAACCAACCGGGAGATATTTGATACCCCGTCAATGTAAGGAGGTGGTTTGGTGAGTACAATTTTCCTTTCCCGTGTCCGCCTTCTTTGTTCCACGGCCGTTTCAAATAATTCCTTAATGGTTTTGTACATCTTTCATCTCAATTTTTGTTTTTTCTCAGAACATTCATTACGTTTGTCCTATTGTTTCAGTTACTTTCGGGAGGTAGAAAGAAATTACATAAGGCCGAGGATCGTACGGACATAGAATCATCAGAGGCAGAGGAGTAAATCACCCTGGAGATCGGTTCGCAAAAAGAAAACAGAGGCCTTTTGGATGACAAATTTTGACTCTGGCGAAGAAAGCGACTGTGGGACCAACAGAAAGTTTGCCCGTTTTAAGGAAATACAGTCGACGTCAATAATTTTGCCTGGTTATGAAAACCTGCCTATTAATACTGAGGCTAATGCAGATGAAGGTACTTTGGTCTCCCTCTTTTTTTACCTTTTAAGAATAAATTTTTATTCTCCGAATAATTTTGCCCAATATGCAAAAATTACAAAACATGCTTGAAAATACAGAAATTTCAAAAAAGAATTGAAAATTCAATCAAATTTATATATGTCGTCAAATCCTAATTGTTGGGAGAAGTTCCTCTACCTAGCTGCATTTCCGCGTTGAATGGCGAGGATAATCGCTGATATAAAAAACTCTTTGCTCGAGGTTCTCCGTTTCGTTAATCAAAGCACCCACTACGTTAGGAATTTATTCGTCTCTTCACCGGTGGTCCTATGGTTTCGAAATGCTAGTGGAATGAATATTTGTCTGATTTCAATTTATATTTATTTGTTTTCTCGCAACAATTGGCAGCGCCTGGTTTTAAGTATGGGAAAGGTATGAGGTTGCAAGAGTTCAACACAATAACGTCCCATATAAGCGTTGTCCCTTCTCCCATGGTGCAAGGGTTACTCCGTCTGGTCTCTTGCCATCATCTCAGATCCCGATGGTTCTAACGTACCAGACTGATAGTTCTAAGTGAACGTTGAATGATATGATTAATTTCGTTATGTCTTTGAAATCTGCCCTGACATTTTGAAATCAACCATGGAATCCCTCTTCATCAACTTCATTTCCGCATATGCATTTATGTGGGAATATCGTTGCAACCAAGACGAAGAGCTATACACGTTTGAAAATCTTGACTGTCGAAAAGTTCCGATATTTGGTGAGGGATAGTATGCAACCAAGAACTTGGGGAGCGAATCCACAGCAAGAGACGAGCTTTGGTTGAAGGGTCTTCATACGTTTACTTTTTTAGGCGACTGACATTGATTTTGTCCCAAGATTTTGAATTGATGGTGTTGTGGAATTCGGCAAGACATTCCCGCTAGAAGGCCTCGTTTTCAATGGTCAATAACGATGATCCTTAAGGTATAATTTAGATACAAGTTCTTTTGCACCTGAAAAGCCAAAACATGGAAGCGCAATGTCTTAACCTTTCTTATCCCAATTCCGCCATCACTGATTGGTAGAACAGCCTGATTCCACTGGTTTCAGTTATTGGGATGTTGAAAATTGATATAAATGTATTTTTAAACAGGACGTCAAATTTGAATAAACGTACTTCAAACGGCGCATGTTCGCAAAGGTGGTCAATTTTGGAATAAAAGACAATTTTCAACAAAATAACAATGTGACTGTTTAAGTCACAATACGGCTATAATAATTCCAAACGACGTTGTATCAAAAAACACTCTTCAACCCTTTTCAAGGATTTGGCACCCAGCAACAAGTTTTTTCTTCTGAGATAATCAATTCCCGGACAGATTTTGCTGAACTGTCGCGTTTCATCTCTCTTCTCCTGAACAAAAAAAAATTCCATTTTTCTGCATTTTATTTCAGTCCTCTATCTGCTCCCATCCTAATGACTCTTTTGAAAATCTTCAATTAAAGTGTCTGGAATGTCTAGAAGGGTAGCATCATCTAAATAAGATGTTCAGCCGAATTCAATGATTCTGATAGGTTGTAACAAGGCTGAAAGCTAATGGGCCACATGGATCTTTGCTGGGCTCCTCTTGGGACAATATCGTTGTTTCGTCATAGAATAAAATTGAGGTTGACAATAGCTTTCAGAAAGGGATATAGTTCTGGAACAAATTTTTAATTTCGTGTAGCATAACGTCTCTTTCCACTGTTTGAAGGCATTTTTGAAATCTATTTTGAGCATACCTTGATTTATTTCTTTGGTCCAAATTATTGTCTGACGGTATGAATCGCACTTTCGCATCCTCGCTTCGTTGCCAAACCAAGTGAGGGAAATAAACGATTTTGTATACTTTTAGAGGTTTTGGTAATGAAACACGTCCCACAAACGTCTGAAGTTTAAAGCGATAGGACTATACCCCTCCTTTTAATAATTATTTCCTATACAAATGCATGTTCTACTTTGACTTTGAATTGGTCTGCAGGACTCAGCACCTCATTAGATGTAACTATTTGCCGATTCGAGCAGCATGAATGCGAGCATCATGGATCAGAAATTTGTCGTATGTGATTCAGGATCTGTAGACCGTATTAACAATTTTTCTTTCATATTATTTCTTAATTAGTAAAGGAAGTTTTTTATATTTGCCTTCTTTCAGGAACCTCAAGTTTTTATCAAATAACAATGATGAAGAAGAGGAAAATTTTGAAATGGAAAAAATGAAAGTGATTTATCGAAATCACAAAGTAAAAGAAGAACCCCAAGGTAATTACGCCTCGGTTATCCAGTCTTTAAAACTGTCGGTTTTAAAATAGAACAACAAATTACCTATTTTTATAAAGAATGTGGCAGCTGCTCTTGTATCTGTAAACGATTGTAATGCTTTTTCTGTCATCTTTGTATAGCTATCTTGAAACTACTTTTTGAGAAGGTATGTAGAATGGAACAGGAGTTGCAGCATTTAAAAGAGGCAATGAGGAGATCAGGCAGCTTTTGTTAAATAGAACGGAGGTCCTGCGGCAGCCTGAAGGTTTTCCAGATCTTCCTTTGCGATCTTTAGCTGACGCGGAAAGGGCTGAGGACATGGCGAAAACTACTATAGCTGTGAAGGAGTATATTGTAAGTCTTCCGGATAAATTTCCAAGCCAAAGTTGGCAAAAAGTAAGGACCTAATATACATTCAAAATTGGTGATTGGTGATTTTTCTTTGTAGAAGAACATGATAATTTGTAAAGTTAAAAATTTATAATAATTTGTAAATTGTATTGTTGGCAAAAAGTAAGGACCTAATATACATTCAAAATTGGTGATTGGTGATTTTTCTTTGTAGAAGAACATGATAATTTGTAAAGTTAAAAATTTATAATAATTTGTAAAGTTAAAAATTTAAATTGTTTCTTTCTGCAACACCAAGAAAACTATCATTTTTGAGTCCGATTTGGCTTCTAAAATTTCAAAAATAAACCTACAGTTAAGTTCCAATCAATAAAATCTAATGATATCTTCAGGTCAAGAAGCTGTCATTCGCTGGAAGAGGCCAAAGCGATAACAAATGGCGAAGAAAGTAATGGCCCAGTTATTTACAAATCACACGGGGACGTATTTTAATTGGAAGGGAAAAATAATAAGGTCGCCTTCGCTAACTGGATACTGGGAAACTGTTAATAGTAAGTATAGTGGCTTTATAAATCCCTTGAATTTTTAAATAAATAACATAGACATCTTCCATACATTTCCAATTTTAATTCTCTAAATTGTGCTTCGAATATCTAAATGTTGCAGTTTCGGTGAAGAAATTGAGGCCCAATATGGACACCTTCAATGTAGAGGAAGGAATAAAGGAGTGGCTGAAAAGCAGAAAATTCGTCAATAATCGCTAATTCATGAGAAAAGATATTTTTTGTATTCATTATGTATAGTTCGATTTACTAAAATAAATTTGTAGACAATCGTTGATTAGTTGAGAAAGGATATATGTTCCTTATTCATTATGTAGCTCATAAAATAAATTCTTGTGTATGAGTTGATTTTAGTACACCCTTTACCGCAACAAAGAAATTTATGTTTTTCCAACGCTCATTTACGTTAGGTGCCAACGTTTGCAGCTAACGGAAACTAACGTTCGGAACGTTGCCCCTTTTAACGGGAATATAACGCGGAAGGTTCGAACGGAAATCTAACGTTAGCCCACCGTAAGCGTGTTGCAGGGGTACTTATATTAGTGAAATCACAAAGGCCAAATTTCCTAGAGAACGCAATCGCTTACGCGCTTAACGAAGAGCAAGAAATGAAATGGAAACAGGAAATCCACAAATATCAAACAGCAAATAATTCATTTCAAAAATATTTCAATAATTGTAAGCGATCGGGTCATAGTAACTCAAATTGTCGCTTCAATAGAATGAAGACACCTTTTTTTTCGACCTGCTAATTTTGTCGAAATCCCAGATGCTCCATTTTGATGTCGAGAAGCGTTCATGGTCGCAGTAGGTACATATCCCGGTCATACAATTTATAGTGACAGAAAGCAAATGCAGGCTCATTTTACGATGTCGGCAAGTGTTCACGGTCGAAGTAGGTACCTATCCCGATCATAAAATTTGTGACGACAGAGAAGACTCAATGGAAACAACGTTCTGTCTGCTTTATTACCAACATCAGGACTTTCTTTCTCGGAAATAGACGCCAACATTTTACTTCGACCGGATTCATTTAACATTTTGCAATTTCCATAAAATATCAATAAAAACTGTTTGTACCTAGCCCCTTTTAACCGTTCACTTCCTATTGCTAAGGGTGACCACATACATACAGGGTGACCCATTTTGATCTATGGACCGAATTTCTTCTAAACTACGAGGTCTACAAAAATGGTTCAGACAAAAGTTGGACAGGACAGAGGGGGCCATTTAATGGTACCATCAGTTTTGACCTTGAATTCAGTTTTGAAGGTCATTTCAAGGTCAAGATGGTTTTTTAAATGGTAACTCCTATTTTTGAGTGCGGATGTGAAAAGAGCGGAAAATTTTACATCAAATTTGTCTTAAGTGAAAATTGTTTTGTGACCTTAAAAGTTGAAAATGAAGGTCAAATGTCTAAAAAACGATTCGACATTCCTCGAGAAACATTGCTCAGGACTGTGGACAGTTTTGAAAGACGTGTGTCTTCAAGCCAACGGACAAAATTTCAAACAATTTATCCTCACGATAATCAAGCACCCCGACGGAGAGGCTGGGGACTCACGATAATCAAGCACCCCGACGTGAGAGGCAAGGGGACTCACGATAATCTAGCACCCCAAAGGAAACAGAACTTACTACGTCCCGTCGTTGTTTCCGGGTAACGCTGAAAGTAAGATAAAAGTACTTTTGTTTTGCTATTTCCGCATTAAAAATGCCACCGCCTATTAATAAGAATCAGCAATTGAAAACTTGCTGATTGACTTTTAAATTGACCTTAATGTGACCTTTTAAAGGTTAGGTTTATCATGAACATGTAAGATAATAACATTCTTTAGGACCTAATCTCAAAAACAAAGATTGCAGTCAAAAGCAGGATTCATGAATACAAAATGCTTTACGACCTTGAAATTTATCTCAAGGTCAAGATAATTAAAGTAATTTGTACTTTTACAATTTATTGATCTTTCTCAAGCATTATAAACTGTAGTGTTACCCAGAAAACCACGTTTTGAAAAATTACGTCGAATCGTTTTTAGACATTTGACCTTCATTCTCAACTTTTCAAGGTCACAAAAACAATTTTCACTCAAGCAAATTTGATGTAAAATTTCCCGCTCTTTCAAATCCGCACTCAAAAATAGGGGTTACCATTTGAAAAAACCATCTTGACCTTGAAATGACCTTCAAAACTGACTTCAAGGTCAAAACTAATGGTACCATTAAATGGCCCCCTCTGTCCTGTCCTTTTGTATGAATCATTTTTGTAGACCTCGTACTTTAGAAGAAATTCGGCTCCATAGATTGAAATGGGTCACCCGGTATGTATAATAAGTGCAATATCTCGTGAGCCTTGATATGAGCGACGCCTCATTATAATGCTCTACAATTATTTTAAAAACATTCATTTCTTTCTATTTTATAGGGAGGCATGAACGGATCTCTTCACTGCGGACAGGCGTAGATAAATATTTTGTAATGGTTTTGTCAACAATCTTGCAACGGGCTTCCGCCGCGCACGATTTTCGTGATGTATTGCGATTCCAGTAAATACTGTTATCACTTAATATCTTACAGCTTGGGGTGAGTTTATTTTTAATAATCTTCCTTTTTTATTTATTCATTATTTCACGATTTTAAAATGTCGCGCAAAGCAGGCCCGTTAATCGAGAAAGTCGCGTTAGCCCTTAAAGCCAAAAAACCGGGATTAATTTACGCGGAATTATTAAAAATGGATCCGAAGGATGAACTGTTACGTGATTGCTGCCGCGAAATTTCACATTTATATGAAGGAAAGTATCCACCATTATATTCGCATCGGTTCCTTAATACCATTCGGTCAAAGAAATAAGCGTCTTTATATTCTCCTTGGGAAATCGTCGGGACGAAAATATTTCGGGAAATTCAGACAAATTGCACGAAGGACAAATGGCGTCAAGTTCGCTTTCATACTCTTCTCCGATTGACAGAATCTCTTTCAATGATTCTGATAAATGCAACGAGTCGGGGCCTTTGGCCCCTTCTGCGCCTATGCGCCCCGATCCCTCTGTGCGTCCCGATCCCTCTATACGCCCCGATCAGTCTAGGGGCCAGATCACGATATGCGCTCCCTCTATATAAGATTAGCTCTTGGGTCACCGTAGGCGTATCAAATTTTTCTTGAATATCACGAAAATCGTTAGGAGAATTGAGAGAATAGACGGTTGTAATGCGGTCGATTTTCGATGGAATGTCAAGGGATGAGAAGATTTTGAAGTGTGCGGATGATGATTTTCATTTGTTTTTCAAGTATTTATATTGAAGAGTGAACTCGTTTTGTATAAAAGGAATCAAGGAATTAGTTGTAAATTTATTTTCTGGGAGGTTTATTTTATTTGTCATTTTGGCTGTGCTAGAAACCACAGCGATGATATACGGTTGTAGAGTGGCTTTGGATGATATCTGGTGTTGCCGTCATTCAAATTGCGTTTCGAAATTTCAATTTTTTGTTTTCAAGTATGAACGATATAAATTTTTTTATTATTATTTATTAATATTAATACCTCTCCATTAAAAAGAGATGAAGTTTTCTCCTCTATTTTTCTTCCTATAATATTAGTTTCCTTTATTTATAATCGAAATTGAAGATTTATAAATTTATTTTTCGAATTGTTATTTTTTTTTCCTTGATTTTGGCTGTGCTGAAACCACAGCGATGATATACGGTTGTAAAGGGTGGACACGATGTGTGTGGTGTGTATGAAAAAGTTAAATTGAAATAACAACCACTCGCAATAAATTTCATTTTGTGTATACGATCGAGAGAAATTTGCAGAAGAAGATATTTTTTTAAATTCTCAACTTTCCGATCATTATATTCATTATTGGAATTATCGAAACGAATTAGACTCACCAAAAAAGGTTCGAGTTTTTGGGAATAAAATTGACTTTTGTCCGCCATCGTTCCACTCGTTCATTTATTTATTATTTTGGTCTCGAAGATGCCTTCTATCGCTCTTATATCATCGTTCTTCTCCACGTCGACTTTTCCAACATTTCTCGTTGTGTGTTAGTACGTACACGAGTAACCGTCAATTTTTAATTTCTGTTTAACAACTCGACATCTTCCCGATATTCATCAAATTTTGCTCCTTCCATTATTCGTGTCGATTATGTGTAATTAATAATAATAACAAATCGTCTGAAAAGAACCGAAATAAATGTGAGGTTATGTTAATGTTTATACAAACGATAATAATGATGATGAATCGAAGAAGCGGTCCCCGCGAGCGGAAAGTTTGTCTTTGTCGGCCACATCAATTATTAATAATAATAATAACAACAACATACCCCATTTATTTTTCATCCGATCGGAAAGAATTTCCCCAACCGCCATCGTCGTCGTCGTCGTCCAGAGGCGAATCTTAGAAAATCGATCGTTTCGTTCGATCGGCACGTCGCGATTTGACGTTCGAATGCGGGCCTGCTAGATCGGTGGACGTTCGTTTCGGAACTTTCCGGAGCGCAATCGTATAGGTTCGGCACACAAGGGAAAATTTGTCGATTTTTCTCGATATTTTGGAGTTTTTCTAGAAAACGGCTTTATTAACGAACGTGCGGTCTTTCGACAAAACGTAGTTAATTTTTTTTGGAATATTTTCGCGTGAGCGGAAATTCGACAGGCGGCGCGATAGCGGAGATATTACGAAAAGAAACGTTTTTCGAGGCGGGACGCTTTAATTTCGAAATTTTTTCCGGGAAATCGGTAGATCGTACTGGCGCGACGTATGGAGAAGGAACGAAACCGCGTTTATCGTCTATTCGAAAAAGGGTTGTTTTTCGGGCGAGAGGCGCCCGAAAAATCGATTCGCGTAACCCGATTTTTCTATTTCGATTACGAAAGGCCCTAGAGTGTCGGGACTTTCTGCGAAAGATGCGTCGCGTCGTTCGAAAACGATCTCTAGAAGATCGTTGCGTCGTCCGACCTACCGCCTCGGAGATATGAAGGAAAAACGAAAAGTTTCGCGTTCGCGAATTTTTTACCCCCAGAAGGACGGGAGCTACGCGATCGCGTAGAAGGGCAAAAACGAAGAGCCGCCGACGCGCTTTTCGAAAACGCAAACCTCGTCCTTCTATCCCACTTACTTGTCGAGATGTGAATTTTGAAAATTTCGCGAAAATCGACGTTTTCGGTTTTTCGTATCAAGTTCCGGGTTCGAGCGAGAAAAATACCCACGATAAAATACCGTTCTTCGCGGACCGGCCGAGCCCCGTTCCGACCCCCCACTCCCCCCGAGAACGTCAGAAAAAAATCGCGAAAAAAAAGGCGGCGCCGTCGATATCTCGACGGCCGAACGACCGATCTGGCCCGTTTTCGAACTTGAACAAATAGACCTCGCGGCCTCCCGATCCCGCGCCCGAAAATCCGGATTTTCTCGAAACCGCCCGTAATCGCTCCCGTCCTTTCGCGTACACACATACAAACGCACGGCATTTTGAATTTGTAACGGGACCGTAATATACCGGTTATACAACCGTATATAAAAATAAATAATAATAATGTTTTGAATTGTGATTCGGTAAAATCTCAGGTAACAAACGTTACTACACCTTGTGTCTCGTTAGAAAACTCGCAAAATATTTCTTGTATGTACAAATCAGAGATAAAAGCTTTGGATTTAACAGTCCAACATATACCGGCGCTATAACAGACGACCTGAGACGACCTTACATAACCTACAAATACCACCAATTTTGCCGCAGTGCTGCCGGATGTACCAGGAATTTTTGGAGTCATATAATTAAGTTTTTATCTTTATTTACTTTATTCAATCTAACTTTAGTAAAAAGACATTGTAAAACATATATGTTTTACATATGTTGTAATTTTTGTACTTAATAAAGTGCCTTTTCACCAATGTCACTAATTATTTTGGAAAAACGAACAAAAAGTCTAGCGGTAAGTTGATGATAAAGAAAGTGTGATATTTTACTTATACGGACGCAGACTGAAGCCAAACTTGTAGGGAATCTTCTGTAATAAATGTATATTCCAAAACAATACAAAAGTCAATTGTTGGAAAACCGGTATACATTACAGAGAGATAAGGTTAAACCTACTTCGGTGAGTTCATAGGTGTTATGCCACTTCTCCGTTATCCGGATGTTTTATATATTGACTTTCAGGATTGTTCTATTACATACATTTATACGAAAACAACATAAAACTCAATTGTTCTCGAACCGCTACACAGTAGAAAGATGTGATAAGTGGAGACGACTTCGGTGAATTAGCGCGGTGGTATGCCAGTTCCGGATGTTTTATACATTGAAACTCTCGGGGATTGTTCTATAAAACATTGTCGTTGAAAAATAACATACAACTCGATTATTAGATGATAATTATAGCCCAAATAGCACAAGTCGCCTTTGAGACGCCTTGAAACGGATTGGTCCGATGGAAGAGTGTAGTATTCCGATGTCTTTGCATGCAATGACGGAAGAAGAGCTAATCAACTGGCTAACAAACTCGCTATCAGTGCACGAGGTTCTTACAGAGGAAAACTTATTGCAGTATGCGTCCACCGAGACCATGTACACACCATCCACGACTGCCCCTACTCCAACAGGTCGTCTCTTCAAAAAATTCGCGGAAGCGCAAGAGGACGTTAGAAGACTGCTTCGCTGACCTCGCGCCCTCGAAACCTTCTCAACCACCGATTGGAAAAGTGTTGCAGTCTACAACTTTGGTTAAGGACGGCGAACCGCGTAAAATCAACCATACCTATGAGAGATACAGTTATCAAGATCCAGACTTTTCCGACATTAGCATACTCAACTGCAATGAAGGCGAAACCCGCGGATGCTTGGAAGACAAACGATCCGGGCAAAAATAACTACGGATCAGAAGTCGCAGCAATTTCAGAAAATCCTAGAACTTATAGATCACGCAAGAAAAAATCTCCAAATCGGAAGCGACAGATATCTGATTAACGGGAAAAATTTATGATATTAAAAACATTGCTGTTGGTCCATTACAAGACAACCAGATTTCAAAATGTCTAGAGGAATCGCCGTGCAGTTTAAGTAAGTATTGATACTTTTTATTGTTAGAAGTGATGAATAAAAATAATTTTTTTTGCATGAACCTTTTCGGCAGAGTTGGATATTTGAAACGGCAATAATAAAGTTTGCGTAATCTCGATGAAGTACGCCAAATATTACCCAACAAAAATCGTCAAGAGCATTGTGCACGAACAATAAAGGAACAAAAAGTCTAAGATTGTTATTAATCTGTTGCATGACACGACGGCGTACACTGTTGAAGTGTAGGACTGTTGAAGTGTAGGTACAGCAGCAGTTTAAAGATGTGCCATCCCTATACAATGGCGGGGTACTCAACTGGTATAGGGAGGCATTACATGAAACAACAATTGACGAATACAAAACCGTCTTTGTTCAAACAAACAAAAATTCTTCGAAGCAATGCTGCGATTTCTGCAATGGGTAATGCGCGGGGTGTCAAATCAGACGACGCCTTCCGCAAAATTAAATATGACGGCGACCGAGATAATGATTGCGCTAAAGACCCTTATGCAGATTTGTATGAGATGGGTCGGCTCCACGGAGTATATTAAGGATATATCGTAGAGGCCGTTTGGAGTTGCGCTATACAGTCGAGAACAATTGGAAATACTGTCAACAGCTGAAAAAGATGGCATTCTTCCGATTATTCACTTCGATGCGATGTTGTACAAAACCCATTAAAAATAAAAGCGTTCATTTTATACTCAATGGTGGTATCAAACAAAATCAACCAGACCTCGCCGGTATTCGATTTTATTTCAAACGGAAATTCTACCGAGGCAATTATCATTGATGGATTTAGGCCTAGGCCCGTGAGGCCCGGGCCTGGGCGGCAAAATTTGAAGGGCGGCAAAATTTTTGAAACGCTAAAATTTTAGAGGCAACAAAAGTAAAGACAATCAATTTTGAAAATTTGTCCAGATTAGTTTTTATAAAAATTTCCCATAGAATATATTATAATTCAATTAATCAATTTACTTCTCAATTTGTATAGGTAAGATGTTAATTTTTAGCAGATTAATTATAGTGTTTATCGAGTACTGTTCTTTACTTTCTGTTCCTTTAGTGAGATTAATCTCACGTGTATGAACCTTTGAAACTACTAAATCTGAATAACTTCTCGATTTGTTTTTAGTGTGAAATTAAAATACCGTAGACTTGCATATATTGAATATCATTTTGATACTCATTTAAAAGTGTCAGCAATTTTTATTTATAAAAATAATTTGTCATGATAAATAAATCGCGTTTTTTCCATATTCAATTTATTGAATCATGAAAATAATTGGTAAAAAAATTAAAACTGAAATTTTTATCTAAAATAAAAAAAAATCATTCGATATTCTTCATATTGGCAAAAATCTTCAATCACTTTTACAAATTTCAATAATTTCTGAAAATCCGGAGCAATAATTTCGTAATTTTTTTAAATTAAAGTATGTAAGTTGGTATATATTAAAGCGGTCGACTTATGATAGAGTTGCATTTATGTGCTTATTATAAATATAAATAAAATATCTCAAGAATTTTATTTATTATCCAAGTGTTTTATTTTGTGATCGTCATCTCAATAACTTGGTGAAGCGGGTGTGCATTATTGAAACTTGTAAGCAGTTCGGGTGATTGTATTTCATATGTTTACAGGAAACAAGAGCACTACACTTGATAGTTATTCACGCGTTTGACTTTGTTTTGTTTAATGTACACAACTAAACATCGCACTGTGGAAAAGTCACAGCACTCATCATTTTAGTTTTACGAATGCTGTTCATGTGAACAAGTCTCGATTTATTTTATTCTGTTTCTTAACACTGAAAAAATAATTGATTGATAACTTTTAATTAAGCACTGGTTTTTTTTTTATAATTTGTGGTAGTTTTGATTTTATTTTTTAACTAAATATGAGTGGCCATCGAAAAAAATTCAGTGGTGCAGAGTATCGTAAAAGAAAAGTAGAAGAATCTACGAAAATCGATAATTTACTTCCAAAAATATCTAGTTTTATGACAAGCTCAAGTAAGTCTTCTAAAAATGACCAACAACCATCATGTTCATCGGTCGTAAGTATCTTTTTATGATTGCTATTAATTTTTTTTTTAAATATAACGTGAGTCGCAATAATCATTAAATAAATGCCAGTTGTTAAAATTGATTTTTTTTTCTAGCCGGAATTAGAAGAAACTTCAGAACAAGATATCGAAGAAGTACAAGTACAGTCACATCCTTCTCTATCACAAGATACGAACGAGACGCCGTCAAATTTCCCTTTATCACAAGATACTGAAGAAATCCAGTCAACAACTGATATTTTAAAACTTAATACTGATCCCTTTTTATGGAATTTGAATGAAGAAACACGGGATTTCATAACTATAAACGGTATACCACGAAATGATAATGCGGACTTTAAAAATTCCAGGAATGTTTATAGTGATAAAATGAGGTATTGTACCAAAAGTTTATTTCAACGTACTTAAAAAACGGAGAGATTCAACACAGTGAGTGGTTAATTTATTCAGAATCAAAAGGATCTGTATTTTGTGCTCCATGCTTATTATTTGGTAAAATTGGTGAAGTGAATGCTTTTACTGGTGAAGGATTTCGTGACTGGAAAAACTCAAAAGCACGCATTGAAAGTCATGAAAATTCTGATTTTCCAAAACTAACGTCAGTCATTTTAAAGCTCGAGCAGTAGGTCACGGGCGTATTGATCAACGTCTAATAAAACATCGATGGGAAATAGCGTATTGGAAAAAATTTTATACCGAGTTTGCAATTATTAAATCACTAGCAATAAGAGGGTTGCCATTCCGAGGAAATTCAGAACGAATAGGAAATCTCCATAATGGAAATTTTTAGGAACAGTAGAGCCTTGCTGAATTTGATCCATTTTTATCTGAACATTTAAAATTGTATGCGCCCTGGTAGTGGAAATACGTCGTATTTGTCTAAAACAATCTATGAAGAAATTATATTGTTGATTCAGAATATAAAGTACTACAACAAATTTCCAGTGAAGTGCAATCTGCTAAGTATTTTGGTATAATTGTAGACTCTACGCCTGATATTGCACATGTCGATCAACTTACTATAATTATCAGATATGTACGTGACAACGGTGAAATTGTTGAGAGGTTTCTAGAATTTCTACCAAATATCGGCCATAAAGCTAAAGATATTGAGGATGCTTTGTTAAAATCTCTAGAAAATAATGGTTTGGACATAATGAACTGTCGAGGTCAATCTTATGATTATGCGAGCAATATGTCAGGCATATATTCAGGCCTTCAGACACGAATCAAAACAATTAATCCTTCAGCAGATTACGTTCCTTGTGCCGCCCTTCTTTTCTACTTTGCAAGAACTCTACAATTTCTTTACTATATCTACACATCGTTGGGAGATCTTGGATTTAAGAGTTAAGAGTCTTTCTCAAACTCGTTGGTCTGCTCGACATGATGCATGTTACGCGTTAGAAAAAGAGTGGTCTGCAATAATTGATGCACTGGAATTTATTGCTGAAAGCAGAGACGAAAACCAGCTACCGAACAAAGCTACAGGATTGCAACAAAAATTACAGTATTTAGAAACAGCAATCCTAGTCATAGTTTGGAATGTAATTTTAGATCGTTTTAATGCTGCGAGTAAAAAGCTTCAAGACTCTCAAGCTGATTTATCAACCGTTGTTCAAATCTATAGTTCTCTGGCCTCTTTCT
This sequence comes from Novius pumilus, assembly GCA_020654155.1. Classification (NCBI taxonomy): domain Eukaryota; kingdom Metazoa; phylum Arthropoda; class Insecta; order Coleoptera; family Coccinellidae; genus Novius; species Novius pumilus. The sequence goes on from JAIFOV010000213.1 coordinate 25,598, forward strand.
TCAAGACATGAGAGATAGACAATTTACTGAATATGAAGAAAAGCCAAAGCACTATCCGGAGTTCAAGATTATTATCGTTATGATACTCGTCGCAAAAAACCAGAAAAATTCAGCCAGATGAGTCACGGGTACATGAAAGAACAACTGTTTCTGGACAAGAAAATTTCCGGACTAATATTTTTACCCTATTCTAGATACTCTGTGTGTGCAATTGGCAAGGCGTAAAAGTGCATATGAAAAGCTCTACAGAAATTTCAATTTTTTGACAATTTATCTGGAATAGATACAAATGAATTGAAAAACCTGGCCAATAAATTAGTCAGCAAGTATCCTCAAGATTTGGAAGAGACATTAGGCAATGAATTCATTTACATTATCAACTCGGAGATTCCTTAGCAAATACAGAAGATGTGCGCTCTGCACAAAAAATCAATGTATTGCATTCTAGGAGTCTTCGAGATGTTTATCCTAATGTAGACATTGCTCTCCGTATTTTTGAGTATTCCGGCTACAAATTGTTCAGGAAAAGATCTTTTTACTCCAAAAGGGTTAAAACCTATTTACGTGCAAGCATGGGCCAAGAGAGACTTAATGCTCTTGCATTACTGTCCAAAGCTCAAACAGTCCAAGAAATCAGTTAGGATGATATAATCGACGTTTTTGCCCGGAGCAAAGCTAGAAAAAGAAATTAGTTACGCTTCATTGCAGGCAGCGTCGCAAGTGTTCCATCATATTACACTCTTGAATACATCAACGGTGTTATGATATGGTGAACAAAAATGAGGCACTACCAACGAGTTTCATCAAGATTCACTTATGCTGTTCCATTTGATGGCAATGATTTGCCGAAACGTAAAAGTAAAATGCAAAGCGTTAACGAGGAGAACATGTACGCCAGACAGAAGTCGACATTATTTAAAGAAATAATGGGTATATTTATAACTCGCACCACTTTGGAGGAATTAAAGTGGTTTAAATGGGCGGTTATAATATTTGAATCACCTTTACGCAGTCCGTTGTAGAAGACCATGATTTATTCTAAATCATGTTCAGATCCACCCGATTGCGCCATAGATAATATGAATGGTGAAAACATCAGGTCCTTTCGAAGATAAATTATGTCCGTCCGACGAGAAGTCTGCTGCAGCGAATAGAGCAAATTGAATGTTTGGTAGAAGTCGCTTTCCACGCACTATAATGTCGAACTTAGTTCGATGATATTAAAAGGTATGTTCCATTTGCCCCCTTATATGTGGTTTCATGCTCAAATTAAAGGCCACACTGTCGATAGTGTGAGTAATGCTAGAGTTGAAGGTCATTTCTCTTATGTTAAAAACATTTTATTGGAGAATAACGATATTATTTTGTCGCATCACAAAAAATTATACATGGTCCTTCGAGCCGAAGGTAAAAAATAAAAACAGATAAGTGATATTCAAGCGATCCAGGCGGTCTATCAGGACCCGATACGCCCCACATTCAAGCGAACGAGGAGTTCAGGTCATCCCTTTTTTTTTAAACCGTTGAAACAGTTATCAATCTCAAGTAATTATTCGATTGCCCATAATTTTATCAGAATGGAAGATTATTAAAAAATAGAATCATAAAGGCTATAACAAGGCACGAAAAAGCGGTTAGTAATTTTAAGGAAGGTGACGATCCACTACCATTTGAAGAGCGTTTAAATGAAATCACTAACGTTTTCATCAATACAAAAGTTCAAGATAAAATCGAAATGCTTAAGACATCATTAGAGTCGGAAATATTGAAGAATACGATAAAGAGGCGAAAAGTAGAAACACAAATTATTCAACAGTCGCGCGTATAAAATCTTCTAAAAACAATCAAAACGGAAGCTAAATCAGAGGCAAATCATTCGAAAATTATTAATGCTAATACAGCGTTAAACAAAAATTTGAAGCCTATACCATTTCGATGCGTTCAACTCATTAGTTGGCGAGGACGTAAATCTATCAGACGTGCGAAAGATTCATTATCTGAAAGGTTGTCAAAGGACGACGCTTTAAAACAATAGACGCATTCGCAGTATCGGAGGCAAATTACCAAAGCGCGTTAGATTTACTAAAAAAACGGTATGAGAATAAACGATTAATCGTACAAAGTCAATTACAAACATTAAATTTATTATCCATAAGTAATAATAAATTATCAACTTGTAAATCCTGGAACCAGATACTAATTTCATTGATAAGCGAAAAAGAATGCCAAACAACGCTTGACAAAGAACTTTCTAGTTCTTATCAATTCAATGAATTTTTAGAAAAACGATGTCGGGTATTAGGTTTCATATTAGGATTCGTGAATCGGTTCTGGCCCAGATTATAATGTTACATTGCAGCAAAGGGCTTTTCAGATTACGATTCTGATTCTTAATAGCTTTGGGATTCTTTATTGCTCGGTTGACATTTCTTGTGTTTTTGCTCCAGGAATTCAAAGTTTACGTTAGAACAAATGAACCTTTACATTAGGATTCAGATTCTTTATGAGCTTGTGATACAAAAACATTTCGTCGATCGGTGTTTTCGGTCGCCGGAATTCTTTACGAGCGGATAACCAAAAAAATATGTGTTAAGTAATTTAATCCCATTTTCTTCATTTGTTTGTTCTGTCATCAGAACATTGGAGAGATGCCCTCAGCAAGGGATGAGTTATATTATTTTTTCCAAACATGTTTTGGGGTATTGTAACAAACGACGATATCTTTTCATCATCTTGATTTATTTTATGTACCCAAGTTTTCCTTTTCTTTTTCTATTTTTCGTGAATAAATAACAAACCTATCACTTCTAATTCATCCATGTTGCTCTTGTTAAACTCGAATAAGGAGCACAAATATGGGTAAATAATTTATAGAGCCGAGCGCGTTAATGGAACAATAATAAAAATAGAGGGGGAACGCAACATCAATCGTTCGAAATTCAGAATCTGTAAAATGAAACGGACCAAATTCGTTTGTTTATTAAACAAATTTTATGGGAATCGGATTCAAGAACCTTATGAAATGGCCCTTAGGGCGACCGTCCAAAGGCGATTCGAGTTGCCTGAGCACAAAAACGGTCTGGCTCGAAAAGTACCCAGCTACCAAATATTCGATTTTGACACTTTTACGATGTTACGCTTGAAAGGTTCAATTTATGGAATTTCGGAAAGGATATCCCTTTGCATTCAGACTCTCCTATGTACTCATGTACATAAGACGTGGAGTATATTTTTTTACGAAAGCGAAAAATACGTCGTGTTCAGGTTCACTTTCAACTTAATTTAAATTGAGCCTTGGTTTTTGGAAAATTCGATGGCCAATAGAAATCAGTTTCGTACCTATTCAATGAACCTATTCTACAACTCGGCAATCGAATGAAAAAATTCTTTTCCAAGTACGGTTTGTTTTCTCGTCAGGAAAATACTTGTTGTGTTCAAAATAATTATGAACGATATAATCGAAAAATCGACAATCCGATGTAAAGTGGATGATAACTGAAATGTTGTGACAATTAACGTAGTTGCCGTACTAATACATCGAAATAGACCAACCCTATACGTTTGGATGTCAATTCAATATACCTTAGAAAATCTTTCTATCTATTATAAATGTCTTCACGGATAAATTGTCTTGGTCCGGTGTATATCGATTTGAACTTATCTGCTTATCATATACTCATATACTCATCAATCATGAGCAGAAAATGAAAGAATAATAACTAAAGCCGGATGTTAGGCAAAATGCCATAAAATGCCATAAAATGCCTATTTTCGTATTTTCTGTCTATTTTGCCTAAAATGGGATTTTATGACTTATTTCGCCTATTTCGAATAATTTATGATAGTATGAAGTGGGAAACCCTCAGATCTCAGATAGGCAGGATTGGTACATAGACAAGAGATAGTTCCCTTTTTCTAGGAATTGATACAACAACTGTTACTGATGGGAAAACCTAAAACCAGATACCTATAGGTATAAATATATCGTAATACCCATTTCCGTTCAGTTGTTTTCACCATTCGCCCATTCGGTTCAACTTATCGCCAGCCAATATGCCTAAAGTCAGAGCATCCGAGCAAACAAAATTGAATAAATTAATACTTGAATTCGGTAAAGACGTTTTCAGTAGTGACGGTTCTGTGTTATTCTGCAAAATATGTGTGTAAAGTGAATTTTGAGAAAAGTATTTTGTATCCCAGCACCTTTCAACAGTGAAACATAAAAATGCTGCTTCGAAAAATTGCGATATAAAACGTGTCTGCTTCAATTTCGGCGTTATATCAATCGACAATCCCAATTCTCGGATTTATGTAAAGCACAGATGGATGCGAACATTCCTCTTGGAAATTGGAAAATCCTTTCTGCATTCCTTGAAAAGTACACCGAACACGTGCCAATGAGTCCACCCTCCGGAAAAATTATATTGATGTAGTGTTCCAGGAAAAGATGAACAAAATTAGAAAAGAAACAGAAGGTAAACATTTGTGGGTGTCCATTGACGAAACAACCGACGCTCTTGGCCGCCGTAGCCAACGTAATTTTAACCTACAATCAACTCACCAGGACTCTAACACGTATTTATTAACAAGTGAAGTACCCAATCAGCCAATAATTCGACAATAGCCCAATTATTTACCAGTGCGCTCTTATTGTGGCCAGATGGAGTGAAACATGACAAAGTGTTGCTATTTGTTTCTGATGCTCCATACATGAAAGCAGCTGGAAAAGTTCTGCAAGTTCTATTTCCAAAAATGGTTCATGTGGGGTATAGCTCATGCATTGCATAGAGTTGCTGAAGAAGCGCGTTTATTTCCGATTCGATCTGTTAATATCAAACGTCAAGAAAGTTTTTTTAAAGCTCCATCGAGGTGCAAATTTTCAAAGAACTTGCACCAGATCTGCCATTACCACCTCAACCTACAATAACGAGATGGGGTAAATGGATATCGGCTGCCATTTATTACGCAACCCATTTCGAGAAAATTGTAGAAATATTGGATCACCTCGAAAATGATGCAGCTTCAAAAATATTAAAGATGTTTTGTCCAAAAAATATCCAGTCTGATTTAGCATACATACTTGCACATTTTCATTCAATTCCAACATCAATACAAAAACTAGAAGAGGAATTTAAAATTACAAGAGCAATTGAACATTATGGATGAAACAATTGAAAGAATCAATTCTGCGCCTGGATTAAAAGGAGAGTTCATGACAGAAAAATGTGAAAAAGTGTTGCAGAACAATAGTGGTTTGGTCAAGATGGGAAATAAATTATTTTATTAGGAGATGGGGTCAGTAATTTCTTGAACCCTACCGAAATATCCTCATTTATGTATGCACCTTTGACATCTGTTGATGTGGAGAGATCTTTTCGTTGTATAAACATATTTTATCAGATAGACGACAAAGTATAAAATTTGAAAATTTGGAAAACTATTGGTAGTTATGTTTAATAAAGAATAAGTATTCACATCGAATGTTTTTGTTTTATCTTATCTGTTTTTATCTATCAGTATATAATAAATGCCTATTTTAAGTGCCTATTTTGAGTATTTTATTGCCTTTTCACTGCCTTTTTAACGAATTTATAGTGCCTAAAGTCCGGGCTTTAATAATAACCAATCATGAAACACGAACTTTTTCAATAGGTAGAACATTCCTGTTTAACAGTACGTTTGAGAATCCAATGAAAAGCAAATAAAATAGATGCAGATTATTATAGTCCTCATGTTTTGAAAAGGACACAAACGTTGTTATCATTGACACTTTCTCTTGAGGCTGCGATGACCATTGCCCACGGCTGGCGCTACATTGACACTATCTTCCTAAAATATGAAGTGTGAAAAATAAAGTGCCTTTGCCTTCATTTTTGTCTGAAATATCGACCAAAAATAGTGATCCACTTGAAAACAAACCACCGGAGAAACATTCCGTTTCAGATTTTGCTTCGGGTGCGTTCTATATTTTCATATTTCGTGTATTTTGTGTTTGTTATAATCCGTATTTTTTTTAAATGAACATGTCTTCAAATGGTTCCGGTAACTTACAATTTTTATGGACACTTCGTAGACAGGAATTATACGTACCTATGTTATATATTTTAAGGATTAGAAAATGACGTCCACTGGAATGAAAGACTGATTTCTTTAATCCAAAGTAGGCCAGTAATTTACGATAAGACTCTGCTTGAGCATTCTGACCGTATTGCAGTATCCCGGGCGTGGGATGAAATTGCTGCAATTATGGTCCCCAGTTGGGCATATTATCGCCAAGTGAAAAATTAGCAAAAGGTGGAAATTTAATCCATCTTCTCATAACTGATTCACCTGTTAACACGAAAGTGCCTTTTCTCTACCCGGCTTACGTATATGATTACAATACTACGAGTAGTCAACATTTGCACCTAAATTCCATTAATCAAAATTTTGTTAAATTCATTCCAAATACATATTATTATTATACACACTACCTAATGCAAAAAATTGGAAATATTTATTTTCTCATTTTTCGAGAAAACTTCGGATCCTCGGCCTCAAATTGATTTTAAAGACAATACTTGTTTCGCCATAGATCTATTTGTCAACTTATAATATGTAGAATGTTTTCCAGTAGAGCCAATTTCTGATTATGATCGGTTATTTCAAAATTTTCAATACGCGCGTTATTGTAATGAGATGTTGAAAAAATATGGAGAACGTGTTATCTCCTTCTTTCCGAATTGTTCCCGTTTGAATTATTTAGGAAACAATATGATTGATGAGTTAAGGCTGGCGTTCTCGTAAGGTATTTCGCGAATAATTGGCGCTGCGTGAACAAAACTCGAACTAATATTGAGTAAAGCAGCTTAGAGTAATGTGCGATGCTATCGTTTCATGAAAGTTAACGGCTTCAGTATGGTAGATTTTTTTATATTTTTCCGTATCTAGCGTTATCATTGCTCTACGACAATGAGTATTTTTGTATTGTATTCATTTATACATTTCAGAATTAAATATAGTACTAATGGAAATAATTTTTCGTTATTTTTATTGCCTAATAAAAATAGGTGTTCATCTTACAATTAGAAATATTTCGATATTTATTGAAAGTTGATATCTATTGTGCAGTAATTTCGAGGTATGTATACAAATTATGTATGTTAAATTATAGGTAAGAGAAATTATTTCAAGAAAACAGTTTTCAAGCAAGTAAACTTGTATGATGTAAGTAGGTGAATTAATTGATAATCCATCATTAAAGATACAGATACTAAAAATTTATAACAAATAATTTAACAATCAAGATGACCACTGTTTCACTTTGACATCTCAATTTTATAGAAATTAAAACATGTAAATAATAGGTACGTTTATTCCAATTTCAACGGAATATACAATTATGATGAAAGAATGTGTACTCTTGTTTATGTTTTCGAATGAGAGTTATCGCTGTATCAAATCACAAAACTGCGACGAGTTTTTTTACCAACGAAAAATATCTCTCGCCTTGATGGGCTGTTCAACTGATGATGCATAGACGCTATTGATAAGTGCGAAATGTTCGCCCACAACCTCGTCTTTATTTACTTTCATCTTCGTTGCTTTTCTCGGCCGGTGCCGTTACGTGACGATAACAGTTTATGTTTAGAATACGTTAGACAAAATAAGTTTAGTATGCAGATGTAAAAAATAAAAGAAATTGATCGGACAGTTTCAGATTCATTCCGAAAGTGAACTTGTGTTGTACTACTTCCGGGAAAATCTTCCAGAAAGGAACTGCTTTTTGCGATTTTATTAAAAATTTTTTTGATCAAAGTTTTCAGTACTAAACGTTCATTTATCGTGTTATCAAATTATGGGCCAGAAAATGTCCTTTGGAAAAAAAACGCACCAAGCAAGCCAAAGCATATCGAAAAAATATCAGTAAACGATATGAAACAAATAACTATCCTCAGGAGAATGAGCATTTAAAATCCCAGTCGGAAAATGAGTACGACTTTAACGCTCTATCACTGGAAAACTACGAAGAGTGAGTTTTTCAATATCTATTTATGTTTTCATCCATTCACTCAAGAAGTAAATATTTAGAACATCGAATTGTTCATATTTTCATTTCAGGATATCAAGAAATTGAAATGTAGAGAACCAGCACACATATTGGAAGCCCAGAAAGGAACGAAGAGGAAAAGTATATCGTGATATAAGTATTTAACCAAAATTATTTTGATTCTGTGTTCATTAGGTTTGTTCTAAACAACGAAATTATCGTCACAGATTTGCGCAGGAGATGATAGGTGTCCAATAAATAAAGAGCCCAAACACGAAACCGCTGCTTGGAAGAAACCCATTATTGGAAAACCAGAAATTAACAAAGAAGAAAAGGATATCTTGATATGGATATTTTCCTAGCATGATTTTTATTCTGTATTCATTGATTGAATCGACAAGAATAAACTGGGTTTTTTAGCGATGACTTTTCCAGCCAATTTTTTGTTTTATTTACGTTTCCTTATATTAAAACTTACTGGGTTTTGCAAGCCAAATATATTTTATGCATTCATTAACTAATTATATTTTTGTATGAATTTAAATTTTTCATTAATTCATTTTTGTACTTAGATCGAACAAATATTAATTTTTATCAAAACAAATTTATTTTCTTGATATTTTGTGGTAATAAAACTGTTAACTGACACATGCTTTTAATTTTCCGCTTTTTCGCTTTCTACTTTTCCTGCCCTTATTAATTTTCAAGATCAATACTTCCTCTTCTAGAGATAACAAGCGTTTTGTTGTCTAGTGTAAAATAATCAGAAACGTCTTATATCGCAATCTCATGGATAAATGCAGATCATTTTTAAAGTGTTATTAAAAGGTGTACAGTGTATAGTATAGATTTTTATGTTTGTCGTGATCGAGTTTCTATTTTGGAAAATAAAAACTTCCAGAAGGTCGGTCATTAATCGGCAATAACTTATTCTTTGAATATAGAAAACTTATTTCACCTTTGCAGTGTTTTTGAGCTTTATAATTGAGAACCAAGAAGCCTACTTTGGCATTAGGTAGTACATAACAAGCATCTTTGAAAAGATCGCTTTTTTAGATACATAAACGTCTAATGATGTACCACTTTATTACTCATGGGTACTATTGCAATATCTCCATCTTATATTTTTAGAATTTTTACAAGCCTCTTGAAATATTCTGCTTCGGTCCTGTAAAGTTTCCTGGAATACGGCCTGACCGCTGATGCTGCCATCACGTTCATATAGCTTGTACTAAACTGTACAGAGAACTGCGTCCTTTAATAATATGTGAAAAATAATCTTCGTTGTTTTCTTCGAAAAAACTTCACCTTTTCCAAAAATTCTTTTTCCGATGTATTCACAATTAAATCCCTGTTGATAATTACTAACAAAAATGCATTTTATCCTTTAAGATACATTGAACAATCTCATTTGAAATTGACTGTAACTTACTCAAATTCCCTATTTTTTTTGGCATATTCTGAACAATAGACTGTGAAGTATGTTTATTCATTTCAAAGATGAGTTCTTTGTTAGACGTGTAAAGAAGGTTTTCCTTCGAAAAATTTTTTTGTTGGCACGATATGTGCTTTGAAATAAACCAAATTCTTGACATTTTCCGAATGTCCTGGACGTTTTCAGCGATCTACAGCTGCCCTAGAGAATTTCTCTACATGCCAAGTAATCAAACTGAATGTTAGTACTCAAAAAAATTTCCCAGTTCTAGAAAGGGACTCCTAATTTTAGAATTACAACTAATAGAATAAGGACAAAATTTTACCTTACAAACTGATTTTTCTATTGTCTTGAGAGATTTTTGAAGTTTAAAAATAGCTTACGACCTTAAATATAGTTCAAAGAATGAAATTCAGATTTTATATGTAAGAAAAACCCGTTTTTCTCAAGATATGGTAGCTTATAGTAACCACTTTTTTCGATTTTTTATCACTTTCAAATTGATTTCACGGAAAATGGTACGAGATCTATGAATTTAAAAACATCTAGTGACCTTAGTAAAGGTTCACAGGTCCTATTTCAGTTTCCAGATTGCAAATCAGATAATATGGTCATAAGATATGGTAGCGCAAAGTTAGTCATTTTTACGGTCTGCCGTAGACGCCCCCTTAAGTAGATACGCATTATAGTTAATTCTGATGTTACTGCTTCTTTGGTTTTAATTAGCAAGAAAAAATTTAGTAGTACATACGGTTGAGAGAAGCAAGTTTTCATTACCAATATGTTATTATTTTAATTCAACTTCGGGAAACAGCAAATAATTATTTCAATTGATTTACAGTTTTAATATAAGAACTGTTGATTTTTAAATAGAAAATTTATATATTATATAAAAAAATTAAATATTAAAACAAAATTGTCTTGTGCAGTTAAACAACTCCAAAGAAAATGGCATAACATGAGGACTTGCTTTGGAGGACCAAAACAAAGCAATTGAAGTCCGCCAAGGCGCAAAGGGAAAAATCCGGAAGTATGTTTATTTCAACCAGCTGCTGTTTTGGTCCCGTCAATGGAGGATCGTGAGACAATTAGTAACTCTAATCCCCATTGTCTTCAGTAGATGAAGACATCTCACGCACTCAACCAGCAGAGGATTCTTTTTAGAAAAAGAACAAAGATTGCGCCGGGTCCGGTGGAGAATCGGAATAAAAAAATGAGTTTCGATGATTCCCTTCTGAATTCTTAAAGATGCAAGGGATGTGGAAAAAGATGAAGATAGACAATTTTTTTATCACTATTGCCTTCTATAGAAATTATCCGTCTCTCAAAAGCTAGATGTTAGAATGGAAATATTGTCAATATTTAAGGGCAACTGACCACATCAAATTCAATGCATACAATTCCAATCCAATAAATCCCATATACCCATATTTTCAATCGTCGGAACCGCCATATTCATTTCCCTTTCCCCTGAAAATCAACCTTCAACATCGTACTCATCGCTCCTATCATCACAAGCCCCGTTTTTACATCGCAATGTTCCCATTCATCACATCACCAGCAGTAAAGGAAACAACTATAGCTTCCATACTTTTAATAATTTTTCTCGTCGCCTACTTCATATCAACTTCTTATGTTGTATTCTTAATTACGTATATTTCCTATTTCTTTTAGCATTTAGAAAACCATCTCTTTATACCGCCATGAAGCAATTTGATTGGAATAGAAATCTTAAATTATAAATGTATAATTCACTAACATTTTGATAAATTTTCTTTTGTTCATTAATACAATAATTTACGATATGATTTTGGAAAAGAAAAAATGAACAAAATATATAATATATATTTTCGACGTATTTTGGGTTTCCATCCGCGTATAATGAACTCAAATATAATTTGAAAACTTTTATTTTGCGACGTTTCGACGATATCTCAATCGTCCTTCTCAAGCGATAAACATTGAGAAATAAAACGACAATCGAAAAAAGTCACGGTCACGATCTTAAAAATAACGGTGAGGTTCGCTGGGATGTAGCAGTCCTTGTTGGATCGGGTCTGTCGATCCTTCGGTTGTCTCATTTTCGTCTGACGTTGATCCGGCTTCACCTTCTTCGATTATTTCGAGTACCCTTCGGTTGGAATTTAAAGCGATTTTCCAAATTTTGATAAATTTAGCGTATCATCTCATTGTTGAAGTTCGACGACTATAAATTTCTATAGATTCTCGAATCAGACGTTTTTAAATTCGTGATGTTAGCTATTCCTTTCGTTTTCGAAATCAATATTGTGACCAGTTTCTGCCATTGACGGTATAAAGCAGATGATGGTTGCTTCCTCCTCACAGCTAATTGATGTTCTGTCCTCGTGTTGATATTCGACGATTAGTTTGGCCTAGTGCTTTTTTTTTGTGAGCAAGGAATGTTATACCTCCTTGATCCTCTAAAGAATACGATCTTTAGGTAATCTGAAAAAGCTTTGAATTGTTCGAAATGGCTATACACTGGTCTTATGTCTTTTTATTCAGAATCCTCCCTATTACGTCGTGCACCCTTTGATATAAGGCAATATAACGGTACCATTTGAAAGTGTTTTCTAACGTTCTTGGTCTTGGCATTTCACTTTTATCAAAAACATAACGTATTTGTTCTCTTTCGAAACCATTTTCTTCAAAATATGTTTCAAATTATCGAGTTCTTCATCGATATTGTTTGGATCGCCAGTCTCTTGGATCTCGTTAACAATGTTTTTAAACTCCATATTTCTGTGATGGATGATGGTGGGATTTTCCATGTATATATCTATTGGTGTGAGTAGGTTTTCGATATACTGTATGTCCTAGTCGTTTGTTTCTTTTTTTGTAGAGGAGAATATCTAAAAATGGTAACTTATGGTCTTTTCTGTTTCCAAGGTGAATTTAATTGGTTCTTCAATGTCATTTAAGTAATTTGAAAATCGTTCAATTCGTCCTCAGTGGTTTCCATACGAAAAATATGTCATCGATATCCGCAGCCAGATTTTCGGTTTTTGACTGCATTTTGCCCTTTTGTTTGAAGATGTCTAAATAAAGGTTAGCGATTGCAGGCGATAAGGGGAACCCATAGGAGCACCAGTGACTTGTTTGTATTTTTGGTTATTGTAAATAAAATATGTATTCTTCAAACAAAATTCGGCCAGATCGATAAAATGATGGAAAATCATAATTCATGCTAATGGAATCTAATGCATTATCTATAGGAATATTAGTGAATAAAGAAACTATATCCAAACTGCCTAAAATATCGGTTTTTCATTTCAATTTCCATAATAATTCCAAAAATGACAAAATTTTTATGTAGGATGGACTTCTCTTACTTCTGGTTGTAAATTCTTTGCTACATACCGTGCTAGTTTCTGTAACGGAGAATCTATCGAGCTCACTATCGGTCTGAGGAACACCTACTTTATGTACCTTTTAAACCTACATCTTTGGAAACTTGAAGATTTCTCTCTCGGAATGAGAAGATTTTGATATTTTCCGGTAAGGGTGATTCCTTGATTTTTTTTCGTCTTTACCTCTAAATATTTAAAGGTTTTTGATCAGTTTATAAGAGTCATCTCTCAGAAGGTTCGTATTTTGTTTCGTAATCACACGGTCCATTACCACTGTGGCATTCCCTTTGTCAGCGGGTAGGATTATTACCTCATCATGTGCCTTTATGTTTCCTCTCTTCTTTCTCTGCAGATTGGATCTTGGTGGTCTGGATCTCAAAAACCTGGTGCCCTATGGGTTCCCCATCGCCTGCAATCGCTAACCTTTATTTAGACATCTTCGAAACAAAAGCTTGCAAAATGCAGTCAAAAAGAAAATCTGGCTGCGGTATATCGATGACATATTTTTCGTATGGGAACACACTGAGGACGAATTGAAATTTTCAAATTTTTAAATGACATTGAAGAACCAATTAAATTCACCTTGGAAACAGAAAAAGAATAAGTTACCATTTTAGATATTCTCCTCAAAAAAAACAAACGACTAGGAATACAGTATATCGAAAACCTACTCCACCAATAGATATATACGGAAAATCCCACCATCATCCATCACAGAAATATGGAGTTTTAAAAATTGTTAAGGATCAAAAGACGGCAATCCAAACAATATCGATGAAGAACTCGATAATTTGAAACATATTTTTGAAGAAAATGGTTTCGAAAGAAAAAATGTTATGTTTTTGATAAAAAGTGAAATGCCAAGACCAAGAACGTTGAAAACACTTTCAAATGGTACCGTTATATTGTTATATCAAAGGGTGCACCGACGTAATGGGAGGATTCTGAATAAAAACATAAGACCAGGTATAACCATTTCAACAATTCAAAGCTTTTTCAGATTACCAAAGATCGTATTCTTTTAGAGGATCAAGGAGTGTATAACATTCCTTGCTCGACATGCGAAAAAGCTTGTAGGAAACTAATCGTCGAATATCAACACGAGTGACAGAACATCAATTAGCTTGGAGGAGGAAGCAACCATCATCTGCTTTATACCGTCACATGGCAGAAACTGGTCACAATATTGATTTCGAAATGACGAAAGGAATAGCAACATCACGAATTTAAAAAACGTCTGATTCGAAATCTATAGAAATTTATGTCGTCCGTTCAACAATCGGATGATACGCTAAATTTATCACAAATTTGGAAAATCGCTTTAAATTCCAACCGAAGGGTACTCTCGAAATAACGGAAGGTGAAGCCGGAAATCAGACGAAAATGAACAACCGAAGGATCGACAGACCCGATCAACAAGGACTCACGATCCCGACGAACCTCACCGTTATTTTTAAGATCAATGACCGTGACTTTTTCGATTTCAGTTTTATTTCTCAATGTTTATCGCTTGAAGGACGATTGAGATATCGTCAAACGTCGCAAAATAAAGTTTTCAAATTATATTTGAGTTCATTATACGCGGATGGAAACCAAATACGTCAATATATGAAACACTCCGCGAAAACCTTCGTTAACATATATAATATATGTATATATATAACATCTATTTATAAACCGATGAAGTAACCCGATACTGGTATGGTATGAAAGGTGAGAAAGAAAAGTAGGTGAGTGAATAAAAATTTTATTGCATGAAAAATAATTATTTTATTCATAACAAATATGTATCAAGTAGCTTTGTAACCTCCATTTTACAACATAGAATTTTGACTTAATATCAATAATGTTTATATTCAATTTTTCAACAAAGGTTTTTGCCGAATGTATCTTTCAAAAATTATGATTGAAAAGTATTCTTACTCATTCAATTACAAGAAAGGAAAATCAATTTTAACAGCGCAGAATTATTCCACATCTTCAGATAATAAATTTCAAAATTTCAAAATAACAAAAGAAAGAAAATTTTAACCAAGTATAAAGCATATTTCAAAAAAATAATGACGAATGCTAAAGAATATTATTATAAAGAAATGGAACACGAAACAGTGGTATCTCAAATTAGGTCGATAAAATTGAATCAAAATATACAGAAAACAATTCCATGAATACTAAAATCTAGATTATA
>JAIFOV010000685.1:0-40572 GCA_020654155.1 Novius pumilus
CTCAAATTACCAACCTCGAATTCAATCACTACTCAAATTACCAACCTCAAATTCGATCACTATTCAAATTACCAACCTCGAATTCAATCGCTCTTCAAATTACTGACCTCGAATTCGATCACCACTCAAATTACCAACCTCGAATTCAATCGCTACTCAAATTACCAACCTCGAATTCAATCACTACTCAAATTACCAACCTCGAATTGGATTGCTACTCAAATTACCGACCTCGAATTCAATCGCTACTCAAATTACCGACCTCGAATTCAATCACTACTCAATTTACCAACCTCGAATTCGATCGCTACTCAAATTACCAACCTCGAATTCGATCGATACTCAAATTACCAACCTCGAATTCAATCACTACTCAAATTTCCGACGTCAAATTCGATCGCTACTCAAATTACCGACCTCAAATTCGATCACTACTCAAATTACCAACCTCAAATTCGATCACTACTCAAATTACCAACCTCAAATTCAATCGCTACTCAAATTACCAACCTCGAATTCAATCACTACTCAAATTACCAACCTCAAATTCGATCACTATTCAAATTACCAACCTCGAATTCAATCGCTCTTCAAATTACTGACCTCGAATTCGATCACCACTCAAATTACCAACCTCGAATTCAATCGCTACTCAAATTACCAACCTCGAATTCATTCACTACTCAAATTACCAACCTCGAATTGGATTGCTACTCAAATTACCGACCTCGAATTCAATCGCTACTCAAATTACCGACCTCGAATTCAATCACTACTCAATTTACCAACCTCGAATTCGATCGCTACTCAAATTACCAACCTCGAATTCGATCGATACTCAAATTACCAACCTCGAATTCAATCACTACTCAAATTTCCGACGTCAAATTCGATCGCTACTCAAATTACCGACCTCAAATTCGATCACTACTCAAATTACCAACCTCAAATTCGATCACTACTCAAATTACCAACCTCAAATTCAATCGCTACTCAAATTACCAACCTCGAATTCAATCACTACTCAAATTACCAACCTCGAATTCGATTGCTACTCAAATTACCGACCTCGAATTCAACAATCACTACTCAAATCACCAACCTCGATTCGATCGCTACTCAAATTACCAACCTCGAATTCGATCGCTACTCAAATTACCAACCTCGAATTCGATCGCTACTCAAATTACCAACCTCGAATTCAATCACTACTCAAATTTCCGACGTCAAATTCGATCGCTACTCAAATTACCGACCTCAAATTCGATCACTACTCAAATTACCAACCTCAAATTCGATCACTACTCAAATTACCAACCTCAAATTCGATCGAAATAAATAAATAAATTTATAAATAAATCCACTGAATTTATCAAATTTTATTTATCCTATCAACAAATTTAATAAATAAATCCACTAAATTTATCAAATTTATTTATCCTATCCACAAATTTAATAAATAAATCCACTAAATTTATCAAATTTCATTTATCCTATCCACAAATTCAATAAATTTATCCACCAAATTTATCAAATTTAATTATCCTATCCACAAACTCAATAAATAAATCCACTAAATATATCAAATTTTATTTATCCTATCCACAAATTCAATGAATTTATCCACTAAATTTATCAAATTTTATTCATCCTATTCTCAAATTTGATGAATAAATCTACTAAATTATCAAATTTACTTTTAAATTTAAATTAATTAGAAAATAAATTCTATTACAACTATATTTCCATGCACTTTTCACAAAGCAAATTAATGATACAAAATGTGAGGCACGTGTGTCTCTGACGAGATCAAGTTCAAAAATGCACGAGGATGGTGCCTCGTGGTCGTTTCACCAACTCGCCCGATCACGAAGGGTGGGTGCGACTTGCGCCGTGCGAGGCGCGCGGCAAATTTAAATAGTTCTATAACCCCACTCGAGTTGAGAAACCCTCGTTCACTAGGCTCCACGTAAACCCACAGCTCTCCACACACCAATCATGCACTTCATCCTCATTAGGCCTTTGGTGAAGATATCTGCGATCTGTCGTTCGGTTCCGACATGACTCAAGTGAGACTCCTTCGCTCTTAGTAGATCCGAAAGAAAATGATGCCTGATATCTATATGCTTATTCCTGGCATGGAATGTCGGATTTTCAGCTAATTTGATGGCTTTGTTATTATCACAATATATGCGAACTTCGGCTGCATCCCCAAGACGAATTTCTCGTAGGAACCGATGTAAGAATATGGATTCCTTCGCGGCTTCCGCCAGTGCAACGTATTCGGCTTCTGTTGTAGGGAGAGCGACCGTCTTCTGTTTTCTTGCTTCCCAGGAAATAGGGGAACCGCTCATTAGGAAAACGAAGCCACTAAATGACTTGCGATCGTTGATGTCGTTTCCCCAATCAGCATCTACGTAGCCTTCAACAGAACTGCAGTCATTTATGAAAGATAATCCTACGTCTATTGTCCCCTTGAGATATCGAAGCACACGTTTTGCCGCCTTCCAATGTTCCTCACCGTAGCAATTGTTAAATTGTCCCAAGTAGCTCACGGCAAAGCTTATATCTGGTCTGGTCGAGGTTGCCAAATAATTTAGAGCACCAATCAATTCTCGGTAAGGCTTCTTGAAGTTTTCCTCGGTCATCGCCTTGTTCTGCGTTAGTTTCAATCGGCTCTCCAGTGGCGTGGAAATTGAGTTTGCTTCGCTCATGCCGAACCTGTCTTAGGAAACCGTTTATGAAGCCTCGTTCTTTTCATGGATATTCCGTTATTTTGCCTCGTGAACTCGATCCCCAAACAGTAGCTAACGTCAACCCAACAGTTTGAGTTCGAAGTTGTTTGACAGGTGATTTTCTATCCTCTTTATTTCGCTGATGCTTTTCGAATATATGAGCATGTCGTCGACGTAGACGACTATCACGGTGACTTCATTCTGCGATCGAACGTAATATACGCATGGGTCGAAACTGGATTGTTCAGCTTGAACTTTTGACAGGGTTTCGTGCAGCGTTAAATACCAGTTACGTCCGGCTTGCTTCAGCCCATATAGTGATTTGCGAAGCTGGCAAACTTTATCACCGCTCATCAATTCTGAGAGCATCTTCTTCGCCTTATTACCGATGTCGTTGTTTCGGTTCCGTTCAACGATTTTCCTAAGTGTTACATCTATGTCTTTTGGCGGCTCCATGAATATATTTTCATGTATCTTTCCGTTTAAATAGGCCGTCGTTATGTCTAACTGATGAATGTGCATCCCGGTGCGAGCGGCAAGGGCCGTGAGTAGCCTGATCGTGCCCATCCGTGCCACTGGCGAAAAAGTTTCAGAATAATGCACCCCTGGACGTTGACTAAATCCCCGTGCCACCAACCGCGCCTATCCTTTTCTCCAGCGTTCCATCGGGCTTCATCTTATTTCGGAGAACGATGCGACTGCCTATCGTCTTCTCACCTTTCTGTCGATCCACCAGTAACATTGTGTCGTTTTTAGTATCGACTCAATTTCTTTGTCGATTGCTGCATGCCATTCTTCGACGTCCGGGCTCGAGCGCCTGGCCTATTTGGACTTCTGATAACAGAACTGATTCTTACTCTTCTTCATCAGTTGCTTCTTCCGCAGTTTGGTAGATTTTCTTGGGTCTTCCTGGTTCACCAGTTCGCATCAACCTTGGCCTGCCCGCCCTCTTCTGGACTGTCACACGCATTCCGGGCCTCTCTCCTGGTTCTTCGCCGTCCCTTCGTTCTGCGGGTCTGCTTTCACGCATCCGGCGGGCTCCTGGGTTCGTCAGCGGTTGCGCATCGGTATGACGACAAGATCGTCGCTATCGCCTTCGTTTATGGAATTGGACCTGTTTCCGTCGTCGGGAAAACCTCATCGTGAGTTGTGGCCACGGACTTACCTTTCTTGGCCGAATTTTACGTCTCTACTTACAATTATGGATTTGTCCTGGACAGACCAAATTCGATAACCCTTTTGGTCGGACGCGTAACCCACGAGAATCCCTCCTTCCGCGAGACTCGAATTTGCCCTTTCCAGGTTTCCTGTCTAAGCATACGACCCTTGACCGAACACTCTTAAGTGACTTACATCGGGTACTTTCCCCGTCCACGCCTCATATGGTGTCAACCCATTCAAACTTTTTGTGGGGCACCGATTCCGGAATATAATTCGCTGTATTAACAGCTTCGGCCCAGAACGAGGGGAAAGCCCGGAGTCAATGAGCATACATCTCGCCATTTCTTGCAGTGTGCGGTTCATACGTTCCGCCACGCCGTTTTGCTTCGGGATTGTAGGGAATTGTTAGTCGTCTCGTAATGCCGCGTTTTTTCAAGTATTCTGTGAGATCGCGGTTCACGTATTCCGTACCGTTGTCTGATTGGGAGACGTTTGACCGTGGTACCTTTTGGTTCTCAATTAGCCTAATAAAATCGATGGTCGCCTTAAAAGCTTCTGATTTCGATTGTAGAAAACGAACTTCACACCAACGAGAATTATCATCAATGAATTCAATGAAATATTTTGACCTAGCAAGTGACTCTACCCTCATAGGTCCGCAAATATCCGTGAAAATCAGATCTAATAAATTTGATTGTCTTGAGGAAGATTCCCCGAATGGCGTTCGCGTGATTTTAGCTTTTGAGACAAAACATCGCAATCGAAATCATCTTTACTAATTTTGCATTTTATACCCCGAATTTTATCATCGCGTTTTGCTTTCAGTAAATCCTTTGAATTTATATGTCCTAGGCGACGGTGCCATTTTTCGAATTCGGAAATACTTTCTCCCGTGGAGGCTATTGCGGCCGAGCCTTCTGTTTTGACTTTTTCATGGAAATAATACAGATCTCCTTCACGCTCCTGCCTGTAATAAAATGTCGCCTCTTTATTCGTAACGATCGCGTCAGTTTTTCGGAAATTTGTTTGCAACCCTCGGTCAGCCATTTTACTGACCGAGACGAGATTTGTACGTAGGTCCGGTACAAGTAGTGCGCCTCTAAAGAAACATTTGTTTCGTCGCCTAGGAATTTATGGTGGCGAATCGCGCTGTACCTGATCCTTTGATATCAATTGATGAATTATTCGCTAATTGTAAAGAACCACTGTTCTGTACAAATTTCGTTAAAATACTCGGGCTTATTACACAAAATGTGATGTTGCGCCGCCATCTAGACACCAGTTCCGTTTAATCGATTTCTCCTCCGTTGTTTTCGAAAACCCTTAGGCAAACGTTAGCGGCTGTTTCCCGAGGATTTCGACATTTTGCGGCCTTATGTCTTAATCTATTACATTTGAAACATCGAAACACGTCATTTCCCGATTTTGACCGATCAGGTTTACCTGAAGTGTCAACAGCTGAATTTTCTTTGTGCCCGCGTCGATTAAAATTTTGTTCGCGTCTATTGTATTTTGCGATCATCGCATTCGGCGTGTCGACATTAATTTCTTTGTTTCGCGCATCGCTTTCCTCGATAATTTTAATTCGCAACGTTTCTGGAGACGGTAACGAATCGCGCGACTCTATTGCGCATCTGAAATTTTCAAATTTCGCGGGTAAACTATACAGCAACATTACGGCCAACAGATCCGGGTTTATTTCAACATTCATGTCGTTCAATTTGTCAACCATGTCAAAAAATTCGTTCACGTTTTCCCGCACGTTTCCGTTATCGTTCATTTTCTGAAGGGTTAGTTTCTTCAGTAGCGTCGCCTTTCGCGCTGGACCGGAAGATTGGTATAAAGATTCGAGTTTTAAACCACAATTCGCGAGCAGTTCGGCAGTTCTTTACTTGTTTAAGTTCGCTAGGGTGGATAGACAAAATGATGTCCGACAAAGCATTTGTTGTCGTCCGTCGTCCACGCCTTGACGTCACTCGCGTTGCTGCCATTGTTATCTAACTTGACTTCGTTTATCGTTCCGTCCGCATAACCCCATAATTTATTTTTGACTAAAAATTGCTTTCATCTGCAATGTCCACGTATCGAAATTGTCTTTCTTTAACGGTTCAATTCCGCGCCATGCTATCGTTATTCATTTCAGATACGTCCAACAAATAAAAATAAATTCACGTGAGAGTGTTCGATATAAGGGTTGTACTTACAGTTTCTTCGACGCTCGCATTTTGAACTGACCTATGAATCGCGCTATGACTGGGCCCATAACCTATTAAAACTATATTTCCATGCACTTTTCACAAAGCAAATTAATGATACAAAATATGAGGCACGTGTGTCTCTGACGAGGTCAAGCTCAAAATGGACGAGGGATGGTGCGTCGTGGTCGTTTCACCAACTCGCCCGATCACGAAGGGTGGGTGCGACTTGCGCCGGCGCTAAGCGCAGGCAAACTCAAATAGTTCTAACAATTTCTAATAAATTTATTAAATAAATAAAAATCCACGAATTAATTATCCACGAATTGAAAATATTTTTTGAATCCTCACACTTTGTAGGCAGGAAACCGAATTTTTGCTGATAAATTGAATTTAATAAATTTATTAAATAAATAAATTTATTGAATAAATAGAAAACCCACGAATAAAATTAATATCCACGAATTAATTATCCACGAATTTAAAATATTTTTGGAGCTCTCACACTTTATAGGCAGGAAGCCGTATTTTTAGTTAATAAATTGAATTTTTAATAAATTTATTAAATAAATAAAAATCCACCAATTAATTATCCACGAATTAAAACTATTTTTGAATCCCCACACTTTATAGGCAGGAAACCGTATTTTTTTGTTAATAAATTAAATTTTCAATAAATTTATTGAATGAATAAAAATCCACGGATTAATTATCCACGAATTAAAAATATCTTTAAATCCCTACACTTTATAGGCAGGAAACCGTATTTTTTGTTAATAAATTAAATTTTTAATAAATTTATTAAATGAATAAATCCACGAATTAAAAATCCACGAATTAATTATCCACGAATTAAAAATATTTTTAAATCCCCACACTTTATAGGCAGGAAACCGTATTTTTTGTTAATAAATTAAATTTTTAATAAATTTATTGAATAAATAGAAATCCACGAATTAATTATCCACGAATTGAAAATATTTTTAAACCTCACACTTTATAGGCAGGAAACTGTATTTTTTGTTAATAAATTAAATTTTTAATAAATTTATTAAATAAATAAAAATCACGAATTAATCACCCACGAATTATTATCCACAATTGAAAATATTTTGAATCCCTACACTTCATAGGCAGGAAACCGTATTTTTTGTTAATAAATTAAATTTTCAATAAATTTATTGAATAAATAAAAATCCACGAATTAATTATCCACGAATTTTATCATCCTTGAATTAAAAAAATTTTTCAACTCTACACTTTATAGGCAGGAAACCGTATTTTTTGTTAATGAATTAGATTTTCAATGAATTTATTGAATAAATAAGAATCCACGAATTAATTATCCACGAATTAATTACCAATGAATTGGAAATATTTTTAAAAGCCCACACTTTATAGGCAGGAAGCCGTATTTTTTGTTAATAAATTAAATTTTCAATAAATTTATTAAATAAATTAAGAATCCACGAATTAATTTTCCACGAATTGATTATCCACGAATTAATATCTACGAATTGGAAAATATTTTTAAATCCTCACACTTTATAGGCAGGAAACCGTATTTTTTGTTGATAAATTAAATTTGTAAAGAATTCATTGAATAAATAGAAATCCACGAATTAATTATCCACGAATTGAAAATATTTTTAAATCCTCACACTTTATAGGCAGGAAACCGTATTATAAATTATTGAATAAATAAAAATCCACGAATTCAAAAATCCACGAATTAAAAATCCACGAATTAATTATCCACGAATTAAAAATATTTTTAAATCCACACTTTTATATAGGCAGGAAACCGTATTTTTTGTTAATAAATTAAATTTTCAATAAATTTATTGAATAAATAAAAATCCACGAATAAATTATCCTAGAATTTAATTATCCACGAATTGAAAAATATTTTTAAATCCCCACACTTTATAGGCAAGAAACCGTAATTTTTGTTAATAAATTAAATTTTCAATAAATTTATTGAATAAAAAAATCCACGAATTAATTATCCACGAATTAATTATCTGCGAATTGAAAATATTTTTGGAACCTCACACTTTATAGGCAGGAAACCGTATTTTTTGTTAATGAATTAAATTTTTAATAAATTTATTAAATAAATAAAAATCCACGAATTAATTTATCCATGAATTAAAAATTTTTTAAATCCACACTTTATAGGCAGGAAACCGTATTTTTTGTTGATAAATTGAATTTTTATAAATTTATTGAATAAATAAAAATCCAATACGAATTAAAATCACACGAATTGAAAATATTTTCAAATCCTCACACTCTATAGGCAGGAAACCGTATTTTTCTGTTAATAAATTAAATCTTTAATAAATTTATTAAATAAATGAAAATCCACGAATTAATTATCCACGGATTAAAAATATTTTAAATCCTCACACTTTATAGGCAGGAAACCGTATTTTTGTTAATAAATTAAAATTTTAATAAATTTATTGAATAAATAAAATCCACGGATTAAAATCACACGAATTGAAAATATTTTCAAATCCCCACACTTTATAGGCAGGAAACCGTATTTTTTGTTAATAAATTAAATTTTAATAAATTTATTGAATAAATGAAAATCCACGAATTAATTATCCACGAATTAAAAATATTTTTAAATCCATACACTTTATAGGCAGGAAACCGTATCTTTTGATAATAAATTAAATTTTCATTAAATTTATTGAATAAATAAAATCCACGAATTGAAAATCCACGAATTAATTATCCAACGAATTAAAAATATTTTTTAATCCCCAACACTTTATAGGCAGGAAACCATATTTTTCTGTTAATGAATTAAATTTTAATAAATTAATTAAATAAATAAAAATCCACGAATTAATTATGCACGAATTAGAAATATTTTTAAATCCCTTACACTTTATAGGCAGGAAACCGTATTTTTTGTTAATGAATTAAATTTTTGATGAACTTATTAAATAAATAAAAATCCACAAATTAGTAATCCACGAATTATTTATCTAAATATTTTTAATAGCCTCAAATCCACTTTATAGGCAGGAAACCGTATTTTTCTGTTAATAAATTAAATTTCCAATAAATTTATCAAATGAATGAAAATCCACGAATTAATTATCCACGAATTAATTATCCACGAATTAAAAATATTTTTAAATCCTCACACTTTATAGGCAGGAAACCGTATTTTTTCGTTGATGAATCAAAATTTTCAATGAATTTATTGGATGAATAAAAATCCTAGAATTTATCATCCACGAATTAATCATCCACGAATCAAAAGTATTTTTAAATCCTCGCACTTTATAGGCAGGAAACCGTATTTTTTTGTTAATAAATAAAAATTTTTTTCAATTTAATAAATAAATATAAATCCAATAAATAAAAATTCACGAATTAATTATCCACGAATTAAAAACATTTCTAAATCCTCACACTTTATAGGCAGGAAACCGTATTTTTTGTTAATAAATTAAATTTTTGATAAATTTATTAAATAAATAAAAATCCACGAAATAATTATCCACGAATTGAAAATATTTTTAAATCCTCACACTTTATAGGCAGAAAACCGTATTTTTTGTTAATAAATTAAATCTTCAATAAATTCATTAAATAAATGAGAACTAACGAATTAATTATCCACGAGTTAAAGAAATTATTAAATCCCTACTTTATAGGCAGGAAACCGTATTTTTTTGTTCATTAATTAAATTTAATAAATTTATTAAATAAATAAAATCCACGAATTAAAAATCCACGAATTAATTATCCACGAATTTGAAATATTTTTAAATTCACACACTTCATAGGCAATAAAACTGTATTTTTTGTTAATAAATTAAATTTTTAATGAATTTATTAAATAAATGAAAACTAACGAATAAATTATCCTAGAATTAATTATCCACGAATTAAAAATATTTTTAAATCCCCACACTTTATGTAAGCAAGAAACCGTATTTTTTGTACATAAATTGAATTTTCAATAAATTTATTGAATAAAAAAATCCACGAATTAATTATCCAACGAATTAATTACCCACGAATTGAAAATATTTTTAAATCCCTACACTGTATAAGTAGGAAACCGTATTTTTTGTTAATAAATTAAATTTTTAATGAATTTATCAAAGAAATAAAAACTAATGAATTAATTATCCATGAATTGAAAATATTTTTAAATCTCCACACTTCATAGGCAGGAAACCGTATTTTTCTGTTAATAAATTAAATCTTTAATAAATTTATTGAATAAATAAAATCCACGAATTAAAAACCCACGAATTAATTATCAATGAATTAAAAATATTTTTTAAATGCCTACACTTTATAGGCAGGAAACCGTAATATTTCGTTGATAAATTAGATTTTTAATAAATTTATTAAATGAAAGAAAATCCACGAATTATTTAATTACGAATTGAATATACTTTAAATCCCCAAACTTTATAGGCAGGAAACCGTATTTTTCTGTTGATAAATTAAATCTTCGATAAATTAATTGAATAAATGAAAATCCACGAATTAATTGTCCACGAATTAAAGATATTTTTAAATCCCTACACTTTATAGGCAGGAAACCGTATTTTTCTGTTAATAAATTAGAATTTTAATGAATTTATTGAATAAATAAAAACTACGAATAAAGAACCCACGAATTGATTATCCACGAATTAAAAATATTTTTTAAATGCACACAATTTATGGGCAGGAAGTTCTTTTTTTTGTTGATAAATCAAAATTTTTAATATATTAATTAAATAAATGAAAATCCTAGAATTTATCATCCACGAATTAATCATCCACGAATCAAAAGTATTTTTAAATCCTCGCACTTTATAGGCAGGAAACCGTATTTTTTTGTTAATAAATCAAATTTTCAATAAATTTATAAAATAAATAAAAATCCACGAATTAATTATCCACGAATTGAAAATATTTTTAAATCCCCACACTTCATAGGCAGAAAACCGTATATTTTTGTTAATAAATTAAATTTTCAATAAATTTATTAAATAAATAAAAATCCACGAATTGATTATGCACGAATTAATTACCAATGAATTAAAAAGATTTTTAAATCCCCACACTTTATAGGCAGGAAACCGTATTTTTTTGTTAATAAATTGAATTTTCAATAAATTTATTGAATAAATAAAAATCCACGAATTGATTATCCACGAATTAATTACCAACGAATTGAAAAGATTTTTAAATCCCCACACTTTATAGGCAGGAAACCGTATTTTTTTGTTAATAAATTAAATTTTCAATAAATTTATTGAATAAATAGAAATCCACGAATTACTTATCCACGAATTAAGGATATTTTTGAAACCTCACACTTTATAGGGAAGAAACCGTATTTTTTTGTTAATTAATTGAATTTTTAATAAATTTATCAAATAAATAAAAACCCACGAATCAATCATACACGAATTGAAAATATTTTTGAATCCCCACACTTTATAGGCAGGAAACCGTATTTTTTTGTTAATAAATTAAATTTTCAATAAACTTATTGAATAAATAAAAATCCACGAATTAATTATCCACGAATTTTATCATCCCCGAATTAAAAAAATTTTTAAATCCCCACACTTTATAGGCAGGAAACCGTATTTTTTTGTTAATGAATTAGATTTTCAGTAAATTCATTGAATAAATAAGAATCCACGAATTAGTTATCTGCGAATTTGAGATATTTTTAAAGCCTCACACTTTATAGGCAGGAAGCCGTATTTTTTTGTTAATAAATAAAATTTTTAATAAATTTATTGAATAAATGAAATTCCACGAATTAATTATCCACGAATTAAAAATATTTTTAAATCCTCACACTCTATAGGCAGGAAACCGTATTTTTTTGTTGATAAATTAAATTTGTAATGAATTTATTGGATAAATAATGTTAGAGTTGACGCGATTTGGATTCGAGCGCGGGATTAAAACATCCGTCTCTGAAGAGCATTTATTCACAACTGAACTAAAGATAACAAATCTGCTCGAGGTGGTGGATCGCTCCCCAGAATGGCGCCTCGCGGTAGTTGCGCCAACACTCCCCCTCGATTCGAACATCTCGAGTGTAGTTTGCTCTAATGACGATTCCGGGTCATCCCCGAAAGGTTTACGCAGCTCTGTAGCTTCGTATTGGTTAGAGCCTTCGTCATCATGTCAGCTACGTTTTCTTCCGATGCGACGTGGCTGATCTTCAATTGCTTGTTCTGGAGAGCTTCGCGAACAAAGTGGTACCTCACGTCGATGTGTTTGGTCCTGGAGTGGAACAACGGGTTTTCGGCGAGTTTGAGTGCTCCCATGTTGTCCACGAACAGTGTTACTTCTGCGAGTTGATGAAGACCGAGTTCTTCAAGGAAGCTTTTCCAATATAGGCATTCTTTAGTGCCTTCGCTTAGAGACATGTATTCTGCTTCCGTGGACGAGAGTGCGACCGTCCTTTGTTTCCTAGATTCCCAATTTATGGGGTATCCGCTTAGGATTGTGACCATCCCGGAGTACGATCGCCGATCGTCTTGGCAGTTTCCCCAGTCGGAGTCGACGAAGCATTTTAATGCATGGTTGTTGGCCGTGTATGTGAGGCCTAGGTCTGGAGTTGCTTTTAGATACCTTAAGACTCTCTTTGCCGCTGTCCAGTGAGTTTTGTTGTACCGGCTGCTGAACTGACCGAGACAACTGGCGGCGTGGCTGATGTCAGGTCGAGTGCTTTGGGCTAGATACGTTAAGCAGCCTATTAGCTCTCGATACGGGACGTTTGCTTCGAGTTCTTCCGTGTTCGGTTCGTTTGATAATTTGACGTGGCAATCCAGTGGGGTGTGAACTGGCTTGGCGTCACTCATGTTAAAACGTTGTAGCAGGTCGGCGATGTAATTGGGTTGTGTCAGTGTTACACCGTTTGGTTCTACCTTTATGTTTATGCCGAGGCAATAAGTGGCTTTACCGAGATCTTTGACCTCAAAACGTTTTGATAACTCCTTTCCTAAGTTTTGTATTAATTTGGAGTTCTTCGATGCGGCGAGGATGTCGTCGACATATATGGCGATAAGTATTGTGTCTCCCCCTTCGACTTTATGATACAGACATGGGTCGATCTTTGAAGGAACGGCTCCAAATTGAAGAAGAGCTTCTTGGAGTTTAGAGTGCCATTGCCGTCCAGCCTGTTTCAGTCCGTATAGGGACTTTTGGAGTGAGCAACCTTTATCTCCTGAGTGTATTTGGGACAACATTTCCATGGCCTGCCCGGTGATTTTCGGATGTTTATTAGATTCAATTATGTCCTGAAGGGTTTCCTTCAGATACTTCGGCTGTTCCATATAAATTTCTTCGTTGAGATTTCCGTTCAGGTATGCTGTGGCGATGTCGAATTGCCTAATCTCCATGCCGAATTGAGCCGATAGTGCTGCGATGAGTCGCACTGTACTTAGTCGTGCAACTGGAGCGAACGTTTCGTGGTAATGGATGCCGGGTTTTTGAGAAAAACCCTGAGCGACTAAACGTGCCTTGCGACGATCTAGTGTACCGTCTGAACCGTATTTGTTACGAAGTACTACCCTGCTGCCGATAGTTTTGACCCCTCTAGGACGATCGACCAATTTCCAAGTTTGGTTCTTTATTATGGATTCGATTTCGTCCATTATTGCCTTACGCCATTCTTCGGCGTGTTCACTTGACAATGCAACTTTTGCAGGGATTTCGATTGTTGAGGCACCTGAAGCAAAGAAAATATCCTCCGCGGCTCCAGCACTTTGAAATAGTTTGCGCGGTCGTCCTGGTAAACCTGTTCTGATAAGTCTTGTTCTTCCACGGCCTCTGGTTGGGCGTCGATCCTTTTCTAGTGTTTCATCAATTTCGTTTTCGCGAGTGATTTGAGGATCCGTGTCCGAGCAACTTAATGTCGGGTCGGAGAAAAATTCGATCTCTTCACGTTCGGGTTTGTTTTTACCTGTGACTTCGACTTCACTCGAGTGGGATAAGAAATCGTCAAAAATGTTGGTGCAGCGAGGAAGTTCGTCCGATTGTTCAGCCAAGAATTTAACGTCTCTTGATAAGATTACTTTTCGTTCGGTCGGTAACCAGATGCAATATCCTTTGGTTTCGTCCGAGTGACCTATGAAATAACCTTCCGAACAGCGTGATTGAAATTTGTTTATGCCGGGTTTGCGATTTAGGCAATATACTTTTGAACCAAAAAGGCGAAGATGGCTCACGTCGGGTGCCTTTCCGTGCCAAATTTCGTACGGGGTTTTTCCTCGCAGACTTTTGCTCGGGCATCTATTACGTATATAATTTGCCGCATTTATCGCTTCTGCCCAAAAAGACGGCGGAAGATTTGCGTCGATCAAAAGACATCTGGCTGTTTCTATTAAGCTGCGATTTTTACGCTCCGCGATTCCGTTTTGCTGCGGGTTGTACGGGACGGTGAGTCTGCGGGTAATTCCTCGCGATCTGAGGAAATGATCGAGTTTCGTGTTGACGAATTCCGTTCCGTTATCGGATTGGAGACATTTTACTTTTCGCGATTTTTGATTTTCCACGAGCGATGTATTCTTGCGTAGCTTTGAAAACTTCGTCTTTCGATTTTAGGAACCGAACTTCGCACCATCGCGAATGATCGTCAATAAATTCGACGAAATATTTCGATCCCGCATTCGATTCTGTTCGCATTGGGCCGCAAACGTCCGCGTGTACGATATCGAGAATGTTTGATACGCGCACTGATATCTTCGGGAATGGCGCGCGATTCATTTTCCCTTTTATACATATTTCGCACTCGGACGTGTCGCCCAAAGTTTTACGCGAAAGTCCTTTAATGGTTCCGTTCCGCACAGCTTCGCGAAGGTCCGCGAAATTTAAATGTCCCATTCTACGGTGCCACGATGACGTTTCGCTTTTCTTCATTGAACGCGATTCGACTGTTGTGTTCGCGGATTCGTCTCGCGCATGAACGATATAGAGTCCGTTTACTTTATTTGCCGTTAAAACTGTTTTTCCGGACGCGGTCAAAACGGTAGCTCCGCGATTGTCAAAAACGACTTTCATATTTCGGTTATTTTTCCGACGGAAAGAAGATTCTTGCGAAGATCGGGTACAAAATATGCCTTATTTAAAAATACCTTGTGAGTTGAACCGCGAACATCTGCGTCGAAAGATACCTTTCCTTCCGCGACGCTCGAGATTGCATCGTTGTTCGCCAAGTTTATCGTTACTCGTTTCGAGGAATCGCTGCTCTCGAATAACTCGGGCTGTTTACAAAGATGGCTTGTGGCGCCGCTGTCCAGATAAAATTCGCTCCTTGATTCGGCGGCGGCGTCTTTGTCGGTAGCGGCCATCGAAAACTCGTCCTTGGAGTGCGTCGGTTGACTGCGGCACTGGTCGCTTTTATGACCGAAACGTTTGCATTTATTGCACCTTATCCTTTCCTTTCGTTTCCATGAGTCGGACCCTTTGTTCGATTGATTGTTTTGATGTCGCGGATTCTTTCCCGCAAAATAAGCTGTTGATGACGAAATTGGAACCTGCCGGTGTGCGTCATATTCTTCCACGATTTTAATTCGTAGAGCTTCCGGTTCGGGGAGTTCGTCACGTGATTCGATCGCGACGCGGAAATTTTCGTAGGATTCTAGTAAACTGTATAGCAATAGTATTACCAACACGTCTGGATTAATTTCGACGTCCAAATCTCTCATTCTGTCGATGACGTCGAAGAATTGTTCCACATGTTCACGAACGTTATCTGATTCGGTTATTTTGTGTTGCGTGAGACGCTTTAGTAGAGCGGCCTTTTTGGCCGGACCCCTGGATTGGTACGTAGCTTCAAGTTTTAACCATACATCTCGCGCCGTTGTGCAACCTTTTATCTGTTTTATTTCCGTGGAGCTAATTGATAGGATTATAGTCGATTTTGCTTTGTTGTCGAATCTTGTCCACGTTTCGATATTGTCTTCGCTTGACGGGTCGTTCGTTCGGGCCGGTTTATTCGTTTTCCGGATACGAAATCCCACTCGTCGTTTTTGACGAGGAGGGCCTCCATGTGTATCTTCCACGTGTCGTAGTTATCTCGTCCGAGCTGTTCGATACGCATAACACTCGCGGAAGTCATGGTTTTAACGTCGGAAGAAGAAACACAAAAATAAAACAAAATTTTGGATCCGAAAACAAACGAGTTTATCACACGCTTCACTGCTTACGATACTGGGCTCAGAACCTGTTAGAGTTGACGCGATTTGGATTCGAGCGCGGGATTAAAACATCCGTCTCTGAAGAGCATTTATTCACGACTAAAACTAAAGATAACAAATCTGCTCGAGGTGGTGGATCGCTCCCCAGACTGGCGCCTCGCGGTAGTTGCGCCAACAACAACTCTTATATCGAACACTCTCACGTGAATTTATTTTTATTTGTTGGACGTATCTGAAATGAATAACGATAGCATGGCGCGAATTGAACCGTTAAAGAAAGACAATTTCGATACGTGGAAATTGCAGATGAAAGCAATTTTAGTCAAAAATAAATTATGGGGTTATGCGGACGGAACGATGAAGGAAGTCAAGTTAGATAACAATGGCAGCAACGCGAGCGACGTCAAGGCGTGGACGACGGACGACAACAATGCTTTGTCGGACATCATTTTATCTATCCACCCTAGCGAACTTAAACAAGTAAAGAACTGCCGAACTGCTCGCGAATTGTGGTTAAAACTCGAATCTATATACCAATCTTCCGGTCCGGCGCGAAGGCGACGCTACTGAAAAACTAACCCTTCAGAAAATGAAAGATAACGGAAACGTGCGGGAACACGTGAACGAATTTTTGACACGGTTGACAAATTGAACGACATGAATGTTGAAATAAACCCGGATCTGTTGGCCGTAATGTTGCTGTATAGTTTACCCGCGAAATTTGAAAATTTCAGATGCGCGATAGAGTCGCGCGACTCGTTACCGTCTCCAGAAACGTTGCGAATTAAAATTATCGAGAAAGCGATGCGCGAAACAAAGAAATTAATGTCGAAACGTCGAATGCGATGATCGCAAAATACAATAGACGCGAACAAAATTTTAATCGACGCGGGCACAAAGAAAATTCAGCTGTTGACACTTCAGGTAAACCTGATCGGTCAAAATCGGGAAATGACGTGTTTCGATGTTTCAAATGTAATAGATTAGGACATAAGGCCGCAAAATGTCGAAATCCTCGGAAAACAGCCGCTAACGTTTGCCTAAGAGTTTTCGAAAACAACGGAGGAGAATCGATTAAACGGAACTGGTGTCTAGATAGCGGCGCAACATCACATATGTGTAATAAGCCCGAGTATTTTAACGAAATTTGTACAGACA
Source organism: Novius pumilus (assembly GCA_020654155.1). NCBI lineage: Eukaryota > Metazoa > Arthropoda > Insecta > Coleoptera > Coccinellidae > Novius > Novius pumilus. The sequence goes on from JAIFOV010000685.1 coordinate 17,449, forward strand.
GTGGTTCTTTACAATTAGCGAATAATTCATCAATTGATATCAAAGGATCAGGTACAGCGCGATTCGCCACCATAAATTCCGGCGACGAAACAAATGTTTCTTTAGAGGGCGCACTACTTTTTTTTTTTTTTTTTATTTATTTTCGTGCTAATACAACTAACATCATATGTTGTTTACACATGTCAATCAATTCATCACAAAGTCTATATGGACAATCTAAATTACAAATAAAAAATTAGAACTTTACAATTTCACAATACAATCTCCTTCAGATCTAAAAACTCCTTGGCTGAATAAAATGCACCTTTAACAAGGAACTCATGCATCACCTTTTTAAATCTATTCAACGGCAGTCTACGATAAACCACAGGCAACTTATCAAACATTAGAAATGGCATAAAAAGTGGGCTATTTTGAGTTTTAGTCAGACGAAATTTTTCACGTCTTATGTCTTGATTATGTCTTAAATCGTACTTGTGCACATCACCACCACGTAAGCAGTACTTCTGTTCTTTGTGAGCATAAATTAGGCTGTCAAGTATATATACAGATGGAAAAGTAAGAATATTATGTTTGACAAACAAATGTTTACATTCGGTTCTAAATGCCACACCTGCCACTATTCTCAAAGCACGTTTTTGCAACTTAAAAATTTTTAAATGATCAGTACCTTCCCCATATAATAATTCCATATCTCAAATGAGAATGAATGAGCGCGTGGTAAACCGATAAAAGAACTCTCTGTGATACGACCTGGCACAAAGCCCTAAGAAGAAAAATACCCTTGCTGAGCTTACTTGACAGCTCATTAATATGAGCTCCCCACCCAAGAGCTGGGTCAAGGTAAATACCCAAAAACCTAACAGGACCACAACGGGTACCCGCACTGTTACCACAGCTTGAAAAAAGCATCTTTTCTGTTTTGTTAATGTTAAGAGTCAACAAATTTGAATTAAACCATTGTGCAGCAATCCGTACCGGTCCTACGTACAAATCTCGTCTCGGTCAGTAAAATGGCTGACCGAGGTTGCAAATAAATTTCCGAAAAACTGACGCGATCGTTACGAATAAAGGGCGACATTTTATTACGGGCAAGGCGTGAAGGAGATCTGTATTATTTCCATGAAAAAGTCAAAACGAAGGCTCGGCCGCAATAGCCTCCACGGGAGAAAGTATTTCCGAATTCGAAAAATGGCACCGTCGCCTAGGACATATAAATTCAAAGGTTTACTGAACGCAAAACGCGATGATAAAATTCGGGGTATAAAATGAAAAATTAGTAAAAATGATTTCGATTGCGATGTTTGTCTCAAAGCTAAAATCACGCGAACGCCATTCGGGAGATCTTCCTCAAGACAATCAAATTTATTAGATATAATTCACACGGATATTTGCGGACCTATGAGGGTAGAGTCACTTGCTAGGTCAAAATATTTCATTGAATTCATTGATGATAATTCTCGTTGGTGTGAACTTCGTTTTCTACGATCGAAATTAGAAGCTTTTAAGGCGACCATCGATTTTATTAGGCTAATTGAGAACCAAAAAGGTACCACGGTCAAGTGTCTACAATCAGACAACGGTACGGAATACGTGAATCGTGATCTCACAGAATACTTGAAAAAACGCGGCATTACGAGACGACTAACAATTCCCTACAATCCCGAGCAAAACGGCGTGGCGGAACGTATGAACCGCACACTGCAAGAAATGGCGAGATGTATGCTCATTGACTCCGGACTTCCCCCCTCGTTCTGGGCCGAAGCTGTTAATACAGCGAATTATATTCGGAATCGGTGCCCCACAAAAAGTTTGAATGGGTTGACACCATATGAGGCGTGGACGGGGAAAGTACCCGATGTAAGTCACTTAAGAGTGTTCGGTTCAAGGGTCGTATACTTAGACAGGAAACCTGGAAAGGGCAAATTCGAGTCTCGCGGAAAGGAGGGGATTCTCGTGGGTTACGCGTCCGACCAAAGGGTTATCGAATTTGGTCTGTCCAGGACAAATCCATAATTGTAAGTAGAGACGTAAAATTCGGCCAAGAAGGTAAGTCTGTGGCTACAACTCACGATGAGGTTTTCCCCGACGACGGAAACGGGTCCAATTCCATAAACGAAGGCGATAGCGACGATCTTGTCGTCATACCGATAGCAGCCGACGAACAGGGCCGCTGAAGCTGAAAACGAACCCGCAGAACGAAAGAGGACGAGAACCAGGGAGGCCCGGAATGCGTGTGACAGCCAGAAGAGGGCGGGGCAGACCAAGGTTGATGCGAACTGGTGAACCAGGAAGACCCAGAAAATCTACCAAACTGCGGAAGAAGCAACTGATGAAGAAGAGGAAGAATCAGTTCTGTTATCAGAAGTCCAAATAGGCCAGGCGCTCTCGAGCCCGGACGTCGAAGAATGGCATGCAGCAATCGACAAAGAAATTGAGTCGATACTAAAAAACGACACATGGTTATTGGTGGATCGACAGAAAGGTGAGAAGACGATAGGCAGTCGCATCGTTCTCCGAAATAAGATGAAGCCCGATGGAACGCTGGAGAAAAGGAAGGCGCGATTGGTAGCACAGGGATTTAGTCAACGTCGGGGTGCATTATTCTGAAACTTTTTCGCCAGTGGCACGGATGGGCACGATCAGGCTACTCACGGTCCTTGCCGCTCGCACCGGGATGCACATTCATCAGTTAGACATAACGACGGCCTATTTAAACGGAAAGATACATGAAAATATATTCATGGAGCCGCCAAAAGACATAGATGTAACACTTAGGAGAATCGTTGAACGGAACCGAAACAACGACATTGGTAATAAGGCGAAGAAGATGCTCTCAGAGTTGATGAGCGGTGATAAAGTTTGCCAGCTCCGCAAATCACTATATGGGCTGAAGCAAGCCGGACGTAACTGGTATTTAACGCTACACGAAACCTTGTCAAAAGTTCAAGCTGAACAATCCAGTTTCGACCCATGCGTATATTACGTTCGATCGCAGAATGAAGTCACCGTTATAGTCGTCTACGTCGACGACATACTCATATATTCGAAAAGCATCAGCGAAATAAAGAGGATAGAAAATCACCTGTCAAACCACTTCGAACTCAAACTGTTGGGTGACGTTAGCTACTGTTTGGGGATCGAGTTCACGAGCAAAATAACGGAATATCCATGAAACAACGAGGCTTCATAAACGATTTGCTGAACAGGTTCGGCATGAGCGAAGCAAACTCAATTTCCACGCCACTGGAGAGCCGATTGAAACTAACGCAGAACAAGGCGATGACAGACGAAGACTTCAAGAAGCCTTACCGAGAATTGATTGGTGCTCTAAATTATTTGGCAACCTCGACCAGACCGGATATAAGCTTTGCCATGAGCTACTTGGGACAATTTAACAATTGCTACGGTGAGGAGCATTGGAAGGCGGCAAAACGTGTGCTGCGATATCTCAGGGGACAATAGACGTAGGATTATCTTTCACCAATGACTGCAGTTCTGTTGAAGGCTACGTAGATGCTGATTGGGGAAACGACATCAACGATCGCAAGTCATTTAGTGGTTTCGTGTTCCTAATGAGCGGTTCCCCTATTTCCTGGGAAGCAAGAAAACAGAAGACGGTCGCCCTCTCTACAACAGAAGCCGAATACGTAGCACTGGCGGAAGCCGCGAAGGAATCCTTATTCTTGCGTCGGTTCCTACGAGAAATTCATCTTGGGGATGCAGCCGAAGTTCGCATATATTGTGATAATAACAGCGCCATCAAATTAGCTGAAAATCCGACATTCCATGCCAGGAGTAAGCATATAGATATCAGGCATCATTTTCTTCGGGATCTACTAAGAGCGAAGGTGATCACTCTGAGTCACGTCGGAACCGAACGACAGATCGCAGATATCTTCACTAAGGGCTACCGAGGATGAAGCATGATTGGTGTGTGAGAGCTGTGGTTTACGTGGAGCCTAGTGAACGAGGTTTCTCAACTCGAGGGGCTGTTAGAACTATTTGAATTTGCCGCGCGCCCCACGGCGCAAGTCGCACCCACCCTTCGTGATCGGGCGAGTTGGTGAAACGACCACGACGCACCATCCCTCGTCCATTTTGAACTTGACCTCGTCAGGAGACACACGTGCCTCACATTTTGTATCATTAATTTGCTTTGTGAAAAGTGCATGGAAATATAGTTGTAATAGAAACCGTATTTTTTGTTAATAAATTGAATATTCAATGAATTTATTAAATAAATAAAAATCCACGAATTAAAAATATTTTTAAATCCCCACACTTCATAGGCAGGAAACCGTATTCTTCTGTTAATAAAATAGATTATTAATAAATATATTGAATAAATAAAAATCCACGAATTAATTATTCACGAATTGAAAATATTTTTAAAGCCTCACACTTTATAGGCAGGAAGCCGTATTTATTGTTAATAAATTAAATTTTCAATAAATTTATTAAATAAATAAAAATCCACGAATTAATTATCCACGAATTGAGAATATTTTTAAATCCCCACATTTCATAGGCAGGAAACCGTATTTTTGTTAATAAATTAAATTTTTAATAAATTCATTAAATAAATAAAAATCCACGAATTAAAAATCCACGAATTAATTATCCACGAATCAAAACTATTTCTGAATCCCCACACTTTATAGGCAGGAAACCGTATTTTTTTGTTAATAAATTAAATTTTCAATAGATTCATTAAATAAATAAAAATCCACGAATTGATTATCCACGAATTAATTATCCACGAATTAAAAATTTTTAAATCCCCACACTCTATAGGCAAAACCGTATTTTTGTTAATAAATTAAATTTTTAAAAAATTTATTAAATAAATAAAAATCCACGAATTAATTATCCACGAATTAAGAATATTTTAAAACCTCACACTTTATAGGAAGAAACCGTATTTTTGTTAATCAATTGAATTTTTATGGAATTTATTAGATAAATAAATATCCACGAATTAATCATCCACGAATTAAGAATATTTTCAAATCCCCACACTTTATAGGCAGGAAGCCGTATTTTTCTGTTAATAAATTAAATTTTTGATAAATTTATTGAATAAATGGAAATCCACGAATTAATTATCCACGAATTAATTATCCACGAATTAAAAATATTTTAAATCCTCACACTTTATAGGCAGGAAACCGTATTTTTGTTGATAAATTAAATTTTTAATGAATTTATTGGATAAATAAAAATCCACGAATTAATTATCCACGAATTAGTTATCCACGAATTAAAGATATTTTTATATCCTCACACTTTATAGGCAGAAACCGTATTTTTGTTAATAAATCAAATTTTCAATAAATTTATAAAATAAATAAAAATCCACGAATTAATTATCCACGAATTAACAATGTTTTAAATCCCACACTTTATAGGCAAAAACCGTATTTATTTGGTAATAAATTAAATTTTTGATAAATTTATTAAATAAATAAAATCCACGAATTAATTATCCACGAATTAAAAATATTTTTAAATCCCCACACTTTATAGGCAGGAAACGGTATTTTTGTTACTAAATTAAATTTTTGATAATTTTATTAAATAAATAAAAATCCACGAATTAGTTATCCACGAATTAATTATCCACGAATTGAGAATATTTTTAAATCACCACACTTTATAGGCAGAAAACCGTATTTCTCTGTTAATAAATCAAATTTTCAAAAATTTATTAAATAAATGAAAATCCACGAATTAATTATCCACGAATTGAGAATATTTTAAATCCCCACACTTTATAGGCAGAAACCGTATTTTTGTAAATAAATTAAATTTTCAATAAATTCATTGAATAAATAAAAATCCACGAATTAAAAATATTTTTAAATCCCACACTTTATAGGCAGGAAACCGTATTTTTGTTAATAAATTAAATTTTTGATAAATTTATTAAATAAATAAAAATCCACGAATTAGTTATCCACGAATTAATTATCCACGAATTGAAAATATTTTTAAATCCCCACACTTCATAGGCAGAAACCGTATTTTTGTTAATAAATTAAATTTTTAATAAATTTATCAAATAAATAAAAATCCACGAATTAATCATCCACGAATTAATTATCCACGAATTTAAAATATTTTTAAATCCACCTTTATAGGCAGGAAACCGTATTTTTGTCAATGAATTAAATTTTTAATAAATTTATTAAATAAATAAAAATCCACGAATTAATTATCCACGAATTGAGAATATTTTGAAAACCTCACACTTTATAGAAGTGAACCGTATTTTCGTTAATTAATTGAATTTTAATTAAATTCATAAAATAAATAAAAATCCACGAATTAATTATCCACGAATTAATAATATTTTTAAATCCCCACACTTTATAGCCAGAAACCGTATTTTTTGTTGATAAATTAAATCTTCAATAAATTTATTGAATAAATGAAAATCCACGAATTGATTATCCACGAATTTAAAATATTTTTGAATCCCCACTTTATAGGCAGGAATCCGTATTTTTCTGTTAATAAATTAAATTTTTAATAAATTTATTAAATAAATAAAAATCCACGAATTAATTATCCACGAATTAAAATATTTTTAAATCCTCACACTTTATAGGCAGAAACCGTATTTTCTGTTAATAAATTAAATTCTCATTAAATTTATTGAATAAATAAAAATCCACGAATTAGTTATCCACGAATTAATTATCCACGAATTGAAAATATTTTAAATCCCCACATTTCATAGGCAGGAAACCGTATTTTTGTTAATAAATTAAATTTTTAATAAATTCATTAAATAAATAAAAATCCACGAATTAATTATCCACGAATCAAAAATATTCCTGAATCCCCACACTTTATAGGCAGGAAACCGTATTTTTGTTAATAAATTAAATTCTCATTAAATTTATTGAATAAATAAAAATCCACGAATTAGTTATCCACGAATTAATTATCCACGAATTGAAAATATTTTTAAATCCCACATTTCATAGGCAGAAACCGTATTTTTGTTAATAAATTAAATTTTCAATAGATTCATTAAATCAATAAAAATCCACGAATTGATTATCCACGAATTAATTACCAACGAATTAAAAATATTTTAAATCCCACACTTTATATGCAGAAACCGTATTTTTGTTAATAAATTAAATTTTAATAAATTTATTAAATGAATAAAAATCCACGAATTAATCATCCACGAATTAATTATCCACGAATTAAAAATTTTTGAATCCCCACACTCATAGGCAGGAAACCGTATTTTTGTTAATAAATTAAATTTTGAAAAATTTATTAAATAAATAAAAATCCACGAATTAATTATCCACGAATTAAGAGTATTTTTAAAACCTCACACTTTATAGGAAGGAAACCGTATTTTTGTTAATCAATTGAATTTTTATGGAATTTATTAAATAAGTAAATATCCACGAATTAATCATCCACGAATTAAGAATATTTTCAAATCCCCACACTTTATAGGCAGGAAGCCGTATTTATTTTGTTAATAAATTAAATTTTTGATAAATTTATTAAATGAATGGGAATCCACGAATTAATTATCCACGAATTAATAAATATTTTAAATCCCCACACTTTATAGGCAGGAAACCGTATTTTTGTTAATAAATTAAATTTTTAATAAATTTATTGAATAGATAAAAATCCACGAATTAATTATTCACGAATTAATTATCCACGAATTAAAAATATTTTTAAATCCCCACACTTTATAGGCAGAAACCGTATCTTTCTGTTAATAAAATAAATTTTCAACAAATTCATTGAATAAAAAAATCCACGGATTAATTATCCACGAATTAGAAATATTTTAAATCCCCACACTTTATAGGCAGGAAACCGTATTTTTGTTAATTAATTGAATTTTTAATAAATTTATTAAATAAATAAAAATTCACGAATTAATTTTCCATGAATTAATTATCCACGAATTAAAAATATTTTCAAATCCTCACACTTTATAGGCAGGAAACCGCATTTTTGTTGATAAAGTAAATTTTTAATAAATTTATTAAATAAATAAAAATCCACGAATTAATTATCCACGAATTAATTATCAACGAATTGAAAATATTTTTAAATCCCCACTTTATAGGCAGGATACCGTATTTTTGTTAATAAATTAAATTTTTAATAAATTTATTAAATAAATAAAAATCCACGAATCAATTATCCACGAATTCATCATCCACGAATTAAAAATATTTTTAATTCCCCACATATAGGCAGGAAACCGTATTTTTGTTAATAAATCAAATTTTTAATGAATTTATTGAATAAATAAAAATCCACGAATTAATTATTCACGAATTGAAAATATTTTTAAAGCCTCACACTTTATAGGCAGGAAGCCGTATTTATTGTTAATAAATTAAATTTTCAATAAATTTATTAAATAAATAAAAATCCACGAATTAATTATCCACGAATTGAGAATATTTTTAAATCCCCACATTTCATAGGCAGAAACCGTATTTTTGTTAATAAATTAAATTTTTAATAAATTCATTAAATAAATAAAAATCCACGAATTAAAAATCCACGAATTAATTATCCACGAATCAAAACTATTTCTGAATCCCCACACTTTATAGGCAGGAAACCGTATTTTTTTGTTAATAAATTAAATTTTCAATAGATTCATTAAATAAATAAAAATCCACGAATTGATTATCCACGAATTAATTATCCACGAATTAAAAATTTTTAAATCCCCACACTCTATAGGCAGAAACCGTATTTTTGTTAATAAATTAAATTTTTAAAAAATTTATTAAATAAATAAAAATCCACGAATTAATTATCCACGAATTAAGAATATTTTTAAAACCTCACACTTTATAGGAAGGAAACCGTATTTTTTTGTTAATCAATTGAATTTTTATGGAATTTATTAGATAAATAAATATCCACGAATTAATCATCCACGAATTAAGAATATTTTCAAATCCCCACACTTTATAGGCAGGAAGCCGTATTTTTCTGTTAATAAATTAAATTTTTGATAAATTTATTGAATAAATGAAATCCACGAATTAATTATCCACGAATTAATTATCCACGAATTAAAAATATTTTTAAATCCTCACACTTTATAGGCAGGAAACCGTATTTTTGTTGATAAATTAAATTTTTAATGAATTTATTGGATAAATAAAAATCCACGAATTAATTATCCACGAATTAGTTATCCACGAATTAAAGATATTTTTATATCCTCACACTTTATAGGCAGGAAACCGTATTTTTTTGTTAATAAATCAAATTTTCAATAAATTTATAAAATAAATAAAAATCCACGAATTAATTATCCACGAATTAACAATGTTTTTAAATCCCCACACTTTATAGGCAAAAAACCGTATTTATTTGGTAATAAATTAAATTTTTGATAAATTTATTAAATAAATAAAAATCCACGAATTAATTATCCACGAATTAAAAATATTTTTAAATCCCCACACTTTATAGGCAGGAAACGGTATTTTTTTGTTACTAAATTAAATTTTTGATAATTTTATTAAATAAATAAAAATCCACGAATTAGTTATCCACGAATTAATTATCCACGAATTGAGAATATTTTTAAATCACCACACTTTATAGGCAGAAAACCGTATTTCTCTGTTAATAAATCAAATTTTCAAAAAATTTATTAAATAAATGAAAATCCACGAATTAATTATCCACGAATTGAGAATATTTTTAAATCCCCACACTTTATAGGCAGGAAACCGTATTTTTTGTAAATAAATTAAATTTTCAATAAATTCATTGAATAAATAAAAATCCACGAATTAAAAATATTTTTAAATCCCCACACTTTATAGGCAGGAAACCGTATTTTTTTGTTAATAAATTAAATTTTTGATAAATTTATTAAATAAATAAAAATCCACGAATTAGTTATCCACGAATTAATTATCCACGAATTGAAAATATTTTTAAATCCCCACACTTCATAGGCAGGAAACCGTATTTTTTTGTTAATAAATTAAATTTTTAATAAATTTATCAAATAAATAAAAATCCACGAATTAATCATCCACGAATTAATTATCCACGAATTTAAAATATTTTTAAATCCCCACACTTTATAGGCAGGAAACCGTATTTTTTTGTCAATGAATTAAATTTTTAATAAATTTATTAAATAAATAAAAATCCACGAATTAATTATCCACGAATTGAGAATATTTTGAAAACCTCACACTTTATAGGAAGTGAACCGTATTTTTTCGTTAATTAATTGAATTTTAATTAAATTCATAAAATAAATAAAAATCCACGAATTAATTATCCACGAATTAATAATATTTTTAAATCCCCACACTTTATAGCCAGGAAACCGTATTTTTCTGTTATAAATTAAATTTTAATAAATTATTAAATAAATAAAAATCCACGAATTGATTATCCACGAATTAAAATATTTTTAAATCCCACACTTTATAGGCAGGAAACCGTATTTTTTGTATAAATTAAATTTTTAATAATTTATTGGATAAATAAATCACAATAATTATCACATAATTATCCACGAATTAATTATCCACGAATTAAAAATATTTTTAAATCCCACACTTTATAGGCAGGAAACCGTATTTTTTCGTTTATAAATTAAATTTTCAATAATTTATTATTAAAATGAATTAAAAATCCAGAATTAATTATCCAGAATTTATTATCCACGAATTAAAATATTTTTAAATCCCCACACTTTATAGGCAGAAACCGTATTTTTGTTATAAATTAAATCTTCAATAAATTTTATGAATAAATCATGAAAATCCACGAATTGATTATCCACGAATTTGAAATATTTTTGAATCCCCACACTTTATAGGCAGAACCGTATTTTCTGTTAATAAATTAAATTTTAATAAATTTATTAAATAAATAAAAATCCACGAATTAATTATCCACGAATTTAAAAATATTTTTAAATCCTCACACTTTATAGGCAGGAAACCGTATTTTTCTGTTAATAAATTAAATTCTCATTAAATTTATTGAATAAATAAAAATCCACGAATTAGTTATCCACGAATTAATTATCCACGAATTGAAAATATTTTTAAATCCCCACATTTCATAGGCAGGAAACCGTATTTTTTTGTTAATAAATTAAATTTTTAATAAATTCATTAAATAAATAAAAATCCACGAATTAATTATCCACGAATCAAAAATATTCCTGAATCCCCACACTTTATAGGCAGGAAACCGTATTTTTTTGTTAATAAATTAAATTCTCATTAAATTTATTGAATAAATAAAAATCCACGAATTAGTTATCCACGAATTAATTATCCACGAATTGAAAATATTTTTAAATCCCACATTTCATAGGCAGAAACCGTATTTTTGTTAATAAATTAAATTTTCAATAGATTCATTAAATCAATAAAAATCCACGAATTGATTATCCACGAATTAATTACCAACGAATTAAAAATTTTTAAATCCCCACACTTTATATGCAGGAAACCGTATTTTTGTTAATAAATTAAATTTTTAATAAATTTATTAAATGAATAAAAATCCACGAATTAATCATCCACGAATTAATTATCCACGAATTAAAAATTTTTGAATCCCCACTCTATAGGCAGGAAACCGTATTTTTGTTAATAAATTAAATTTTTGAAAAATTTATTAAATAAATAAAAATCCACGAATTAATTATCCACGAATTAAAGTATTTTTAAAACCTCACACTTTATAGGAAGGAAACCGTATTTTTGTTAATCAATTGAATTTTTATGGAATTTATTAAATAAGTAAATATCCACGAATTAATCATCCACGAATTAAGAATATTTTCAAATCCCCACACTTTATAGGCAGGAAGCCGTATTTATTTTGTTAATAAATTAAATTTTTGATAAATTTATTAAATGAATGGGAATCCACGAATTAATTATCCACGAATTAATAAATATTTTTAAATCCCCACACTTTATAGGCAGGAAACCGTATTTTTGTTAATAAATTAAATTTTTAATAAATTTATTGAATAGATAAAAATCCACGAATTAATTATTCACGAATTAATTATCCACGAATTAAAAATATTTTTAAATCCCCACACTTTATAGGCAGGAAACCGTATCTTTCTGTTAATAAAATAAATTTTCAAAAATTCATTGAATAAAAAAAATCCACGGATTAATTATCCACGAATTAGAAATATTTTTAAATCCCCACACTTTATAGGCAGGAAACCGTATTTTTGTTAATTAATTGAATTTTTAATAAATTTATTAAATAAATAAAAATTCACGAATTAATTTTCCATGAATTAATTATCCACGAATTAAAAATATTTTCAAATCCTCACACTTTATAGGCAGGAAACCGCATTTTTTGTTGATAAAGTAAATTTTTAATAAATTTATTAAATAAATAAAAATCCACGAATTAATTATCCACGAATTAATTATCAACGAATTGAAAATATTTTTAAATCCCCACCTTTATAGGCAGGATACCGTATTTTTTTGTTAATAAATTAAATTTTTAATAAATTTATTAAATAAATAAAAATCCACGAATCAATTATCCACGAATTCATCATCCACGAATTAAAAATATTTTTTAATTCCCCACACTTTATAGGCAGGAAACCGTATTTTTTGTTAATAAATCAAATTTTTAATGAATTTATGTAATAAATAAAAATCCACGAATTAATTATCAACGAATTGAAAATATTTTTAAATCCCCACACTTTATAGGCAAAAAACCGTATTTTTTTGTTAATAAATTAATTTTTAATAGATTTATTAAATAAATAAAAATCCACGAATTAATTATCCAAGAATTAAAAGTATTTTTAAATCCCCACACTTTATAGGCAGAAAACCGTATTTTTTTGTTAATAAATCAAGTTCTTAATAAATTTATTACATAAATGAAAATCCACGAATTAATTATCCACGAATTAAAAATATTTTTAAATCCTCACACTTTATAGGCAGGAAACCGTATTTTTCTGTAAATAGATTGGATTTTCAATAAATTCATTAAATAAATAAAAATCCACGAATTAATTATCCACGAATTAATCATCCACGAATTAAAAATATTTTTAAATCCCCACACTTTATAGGCAGGAAACCGTATTTTCGTTAATAAATTAAATTTTTAATAAATTTATGTAATAAATAAAGTCCACGAATTAATTATCCACGAATTAAAAATATTTTCAAATCCCCACCTTTATAGGCAAAAAACCGTATTTTTTGTTAATAAATTAAATTTTTAATAGATTTATCAAATAAATAAAAATCCACGAATTAATTTCCAAGAATTAAAAGTATTTTTAAATCCCCACACTTTATAGGCAAAAACCGCATTTTTGTTATTAAATTAAATTTTTAATAAATTTATTAAATGAATGAAAATCCACGAATTAATTATCCACGAATTAATTATCCCCGAATTGAAAATATTTTTAAATCCTCACACTTTATAGGCAGGAAACCGTATTATTTTGTTAATAGATTGAATTTTCAATAAATTCATTAAATAAATAAAAATCCACGAATTAATTATCCACGAATTAAAAATATTTTTAAATCCCCACATTTTGTAGGCAGAAAACCGTATTTTTTGTTAATAATTAAATTTTTGATAAATTTATTAAATAAATAAAAATCCACGGATTAATTATCCACGAATTAAAAATATTTTTAAATCCTCACACTTTATAGGCAGGAAACCGTATTTTTTTGTTAATAGATTATCCACGGATCAAAAATATTTTTAAATCCCCACACCTTATAGGCAGGATACCGTATTTTTCTGTTAATGAATTAAATTTTTAATAAATTTATTAAATAAATAAAAATCCACGAATTAATTATCCATGAATTAAAAATATTTTTAAATCCTCACACTTTATAGGCAGGAAACCGTTTTTTTGTTAATAAATCGAATTTTTAATGAATTTATTGAAAAAATAAAAATCCACGAAATAATTATCCACGAATTAATTATCCACGAATTAAAAATATTTTTGAATCCCCACACTTTATAGGCATGAAACCGTATCTTTTTGTTAATAAATTCAATTTTTAATAAATTTATTAAATAAATAAATATTAACGAATCATCTATCGACGAATTAATTATCCACGAATTTTTTTTTTTTTTTTTTCCACGACTTCAGCTACTAGGCTATTAGTCGCTCCCACCTCCGATCATTATAGGACAATTGCTATGTTTATTTGTTCAATTTCAGAGCAAACTTCAAAGTTTATAGAAGATTTCAATTTCCTTAAAGAATTCAATTATTCTATCGTAATAAAATATTATATTGTATCTTATTTCACTTCGCAGTTCCATTCTTTTCTGTACATCCCTGAATTTGTTGCAGTTAAATAAATGTTCCACCGTTATTCTTTCATTGCACTCCCCGCACCTCGGTCTTCTCTGTCCCATCAACAAGTGGCTGTGAGTCAGATTTGTATGACCGAGTTTTAATCTATTCAAGACAGCTTCTTCGCGTCTGCTACCTGTATTGTATAATGACCTGTTTTTCCCAATTTTAACTTCCGGATATATTTTGCTTAAATTTGTTGTGGTAGAGTCCCATTCGCATTGCCAAAGTTGTTCAATATAATTTAAGTAGGCAGTTCGAATCATCTTTATATTTATGGGAGTTATACTTTTATCCGGAAGCTGAATGCAGTCAAGTTTTTCTTTGAAATATACTGTAGCAGGTCGTGTAATGGTAGGCCTACGGTCATACAGATGCGCGGGGTTTTCATCAAAAAGGACAGAATAATTTGGGTGAGAATCCAGTAAATATATCTTACTTACGTAGTTAGCAAGTAGATGAAGCCTCCTGAATTTGTGAGGGAGGACACCAGTAATGACATTGAGAGACGATGACGGACTCGTACGATACGCACCGGTCACGATCCTCAAGGCTTGACATTGTATACTGTCAATTTTTTCAAAACACTCTTGCGAGCAGAACCGTAAACGATGCTTCCATAATCAATTTTGGTTAGAATGAGACTTTTATAGATTCGTAGCAATATTTGTCGATCTGAACCCCAGGACAATCCCGCAATGGCACGAAGCAAATTTAATATCTTTTTGAGCTTGTTGCCACTCGGTGAATATGCTCATGCCATCTCAGCTTGTTGTCTAATATGAGCCCCAAATATTTAATATTTTCTACGCACTGGATATTCTGATCACCTAAAAGGAGCTTTGGATTAGTTGAGCAGTTGCGTAGTCGACAAAGTGAATAGCTTTAGTTTTTCGCTGGAAATTTAAATCCCAAGGCTTGTGCTCTGTTATAAAGTTTGTCTATATTTATCTGAAGTCTTTGGGTGATTTCATTCATATCTTTCCCCGATGCATACATGCATAAATCATCAACATACAAACATTTGCTTATGCTATCATCCAAGACAGACACCAAATTATTAACAGCCACAATAAACAGCAAAACACTCAGGGTAGATCTCTGGGGTATCCCATTTTCCAGGTTACGCAAAGATGATTTGTGACCCAGGTATGACACTCTGAATGTTCTCCGCTCGAGAAATTGCTCGATGAAGATGGGAAGGTTTCCACGGAATCCCCACTCGTGCAATGTTTCCAGAATCGCATATCTCCATGTCGCATCGTAAGCCTTTTCGATATCAAAGAATATTGCTACCAAGTGCTCACGGGTTGCAAAACTATTCTGGATATCGCTTTCGACTCTAATGAGGAGATCTATTGTAGATCGACCCTTTCTAAATCCCTTGAAAGTCGCGTATGAGCCCTTGGTCTTCCAGAATCTTCACTAATCTGTTGCTGACCATCTTCTCCATAATTTTACTCAGGCAGCTAGTCAGCGAGATCGGTCGATAGCTAGACGGTTTCTTTACTTCTTTACCCTCCTTGGGGATAGGAATTATAATAGATTCCCTCCACCGTTCAGGAACGTCCCTCATTCCATATTTTGTTTAGAATGTCTAAGAAATATTTTTTGTTCTCGTCCGGCAAGTGGATTATAAACTCATAGGGAATTGAGTCATTCCCCGGTGCTGATTTATTTAGTTTTGCTAGGGTTTCTCTCAATTCATTCTCATCAAACTCTTCGTTATATTCAAAGGTTTCATGAGTGGAAAAGTTCAGTGAGCGCTCTGCCGCTTGTTTGACCTCTAGGAATGCTGCTGAGTAGTTACTTGAGGCGCTCACAGTGTAAAAGTGGTCAGCAAAAATCTCTGCTATCTCATTAGGCTCTGTCACTGGGTTTAAGTTTGTTTCCAGCATTGGAGATGGTTGCATGAATTTTTTCCCCAGTATCGCCCGGATCTTCTGCCAAACTTCAGTTGAAGGAGTATCTTTGTTAAGCGTTTCGATGTATTGCCTCCAGGAGTCTCTTTTACTCCTAAGAACAATACGTTTGGCAGTGGCTCTGAACCTTTTGAATGAGATTAAATTCTGATATGTGGGATATTTTTTAAAAAGGTTAAGACTTTTTTTCTTGTTTTTTATGGCTTCAGATACTTCCTCATTCCACCATGGAACACGTTTTGATGACATGGTTCCCCTGGTGCTAGGTACGCATCCTTCCGCAATATTTGTTATTTTGTCTGAGAAAAATTTTACGACTTCATCTACCGTAAACTCATCCAAGTTAAGAAAGTTTGCCTGAGTATTAACTCTTGAGTATCTCTCCCAGTCTGCTTTTTTAAGATTCCATCTTTGAGTGATGTTAGATTTTATTAAATGATCCGCAAATTCCATTGAAATCGGAAAGTGGTCACTTGACAAATGGTTACTTAATACTTGCCATTTTATCAGGGGAGCTATTGATGCAGACGAAAAAGTAAGGTCAATACATGAGAAGCATCTAGATCTAGAGTTGAGATAAGTTCCAGCACCTGTGTTACAAACCACCAGATCCAGCTGCTCAACCAGTTGCTCCAATAGTCTCCCTCTAGTGTCCATTCTCTTCGATCCCCACAATGGGTTGTGAGCGTTGAAGTCACCCAAAAAAATAAATGGGGTTGGAAGTTGAGTAACAATATCGATTAGGTCATTCAATGACCACGAAAAGTCCGTAGGTACAGGTTGCAGATTGTAACTTTCACAGGATGATAAATGGTAACAGCTGCGACCTGCAAGGGACTTCTGATATCAACCTCCTGTATAGGGATATTATTCTTTATGAATATGATCACTCCTCCTCTAGCCCTCTGATGCACTCTAACATCTTTTCTAACAGACCGGAAACCCCGCAAATTGAAATTTTCACTCGGTTTTAGATGAGTCTCCTGTAGACAAACACACAGTGGATTTCTTTCCAAAATTAAACTTTTAATTCACAATAGTGCGTCCTAAGACCATTACAATTCCATTGGATCAGGTTTTCTGTCTTAGCCATTGTTGATGAATTTGAAAAGTGAATAAATAACAACTAAATAAACTAATAAATGTATAAATTTGTATATAAATGTATAGATAAAACTTAATCGAGTGTATACAGGACAGCACAATTAATAAATAAATAAAAAGTAAAAAAATAGTATGAGTAAATATCACAGATAAATATCACGAGTTAAAAGATATAAATAAATAAGAACGTTACGACACATTTATCACAAAGGATTGTCGGGAGATGGCTCCCGACTTTTTCTAGGGCGTCCTTTTTCCATCCTGGTTTCCTCTTTCGGGCGACTTTTCGTATATCAGAGTTCTGATCGGTCGTTTCATCCGAAGAAGGACGGATTTGCCTGTTCTCCCCGTTTTCTTTTATCGGTCGAACAGTCGGAGGCCTGTTCGACCGGAATAACCAACGTTTGTGGTTCCTTTCTCCTTTTCATTGGAATGGTAGGAGGTGGCATTAAAGCGGTTGGGGGCTGTATTATCAGCGGTTTTATAGCTGCTACAATAAGTGGAATAAGTTCGCTTGCCATGGTTTCAGTGTCAACCTTCAATGTGGGTGATGCTGCTTTGGCGTAGCTGACATTTGGAGATGGTGTAGACACAACAATTTTCCTCTTGGCTTCAGGGTATGATAAGTTGTCTCGTACTTTTACTTCTTGGATCGCTACCTCTTGCCGGTAAACAGGGCAATCACGCGATCGGGCTGAGTGATTCCCTTCACAGTTCACACAGGTTACGGGTTCCTCACATGGCTTACCCTCGTGTAATTCTCGTCCACACACGCAAACTTGGGTTTCTGTACATCTCATGGATGTATGTCCAAATTTTTGGCATCGGTAACACCTCATAGGTGGCGGTACGTATTGTCGCACAGGCAGTACATGAAATGCTGCCTTTATTTTTTTCGGTAGGATGGTAGAGTTGAAGGTTAAAATATGGTTCGGCGAATCGACCATTTCGCCATCCTTTTTTATCCTAATTCTTCTAACTTCAACCACTCCTTGTTCCTTTAGTCCCTCTACTAATTCCTCAACAGGGCAGTTCAATAAATCCCTACAGAATATCACACCTTTGGTTACATTCAAGGTTTTGTGTGGGATTACCTCCACTTCCATCGTGTCGAATTTTGTTGTTGTTAACAGCTTTCCTGCTTGGGCCGCAGATGCTGTCTCCACCAATAAACCATCTTTTATTTTCTTAACATTCTTCACCTCGCCTATTAGACCACGCAATACTCTCTCAATCAAAAAGGGGTTGATTTTAAAAAAGTCTCCCTCCTTTCTCTTCACGACCAGGAACCGGGGCGTTACCACCTTTTCCTGGTTCGTGTTTTTAGGGGATTTTTGGTGTGGACCCCCATCCACATTCATTATTATAGAGGTGGACGCCTCTTGTTTTTTTGAAGGAATGGAATTCATTTTGTTCCCACGCGTATCCTAGGAAGTGATGTCACCCGCAGTAGAGCCTGGATACTACGAGAAGGCTTTATACAACCGGATTTCGCCTGGTCTCCGGAGGCTCCGTATGCAACCCACTATCGTAGGGCCATTCATCCGTCAGCACGGGTCGCATTACACCTTGGATTACGCCTCCTTGCGCAGGAAGGAGCGAGCTAAGGCACCCCGGATCGCTACACCCGTACATGCTGGTTCGAAAACCAGCATGCCCCTAAAATTATCCACGAATTAAAAATATTTTTAAATCCCCACACTTTATAGGCAGCAAACCGTATTTTTGTTAATAAATTAAATTTTTAATGAATTTATTAAATAAATAAAAATCCACTAATAAATCATCCACGAACCAATTATCCACGAATTAAAATTAAATTTTTGATAAATTTATTAAATAAATAAAAATCCACGAATTAATTATCCACGAATTCATCATCCACGAATTAAAAATATTTTTAAATCCCCACACTTTATAGGCAGAAACCGTATTTTTTTAATAAATTAAATTTTTAATAAATTTATTAATAAATAAAAATCCACGAATTAATTATCCACGAATTGAAAATATTTTTAAATCCCCACACTTTATAGGCAAAAACCGTATTTTTTGTTAATAAATTAAATTTTTAATAGATTTATTAAATAAATAAAAATCTACGAATTAATTATCCACGAATTGAAAATATTTTTAAATCCCCCACTTTATAGGCAAAAACCGTATTTTTTGTTAATAAATTAAATTTTTAATAGATTTATTAAATAAATAAAAATCCACGAATTAATTATCCAAGAATTGAAATATTTTTAAATTTCCACACTTTATAGGCAGAGAACCGTATTTTTTGTTAATAAATTAAATTTTTAATAAATTTATTAAATAAATGAAAATCCACGAATTAATTATCCACGAATTAAAAATATTTTTAAATCCTCACACTTTATAGGCAGGAAACCGTTCTTTTGTTAATAAATTAATTTTTAATAATTTATTGAAAAAATAAAAATCCACGAATTAATTATCCACGAATTAAAAATTTTTAAATCCTCAATTTATAGGCAGGAAACCGTATCTTTTTGTTAATAAATTTAATTTTTAATAAATTTATTAAATAAATAAAAATCCACGAATTAATTATCGACGAATTAATTATCCACGAATTAAAAATATTTTTAATCCCCTTTATAGGCAGGAAACCGTATTTTTTTGTTAATAAATTAAATCATTAATGAATTTATTGAATAAATAAAAAACCACGAATTAATTATCCACGAACCAATTATCCACGAATTTTTTTTTTTTTTTTTCCCACGACTTCAGCTACTGGAGGCTATTAGTTGCTCCCCTAATCATTATAGGACAATTGCTATTTTATTTGTTCAATTTCAGAGCAAACTTCAAAGTTTATAGAGATTTCAATTTCCTTAAAGAATTCAATTATTCTATCGTAATAAAATATTATATTGTATCTTATTTCACTTCGAGTTCCATTCTTTTCTGTACATCCCTGAATTTGTTGCAGTTAAATAAATGTTCACCGTTATTCTTTCATTTGCACTCCCCGACCTCGTCTTCTCTGTCCCATCAACAATTGGCTGTGAGTCAGATTTGTATGACCAAGTTTTAATCTATTCAAGACAGCTTCTTCGCGTCTGCTACCTGTATTATATAATGACCTGTTTTCCCAATTTTAACTTCGGATATATTTTAAATTTGTTGTGGTAATCCATTCGCATTGCCAAAGTTGTTCAATATAATTTAAGTAGGCAGTTCGATCATTTTTATATTTATGGGGTTATACTTTTTATCCGGAAGCTGAATGCAGTCAAGTTTTTCTTTGAAATATACTGTAGCAGGTCGTGTAATGGTAGGCCTACGGTCATACAGATGCGCGGGGTTTTCATCAAAAGGACAGAATAATTTGGGTAAATCCAGTAAATATATCTTACTTACGTATTAGCAATAGATGAACCTCCTGAATTTGAGAGGAGGACACCAGTAATGACATTTTGAGAGACGATGACGGACTCGTACGATACGCACCGAGTCACGATCCTCAAGGCTTGACATTGTATACTTCAATTTTTCAAAACACTCTTGCGAGCAGAACCGTAAACGATGCTTCCATAATCAATTTTGGTTAGAATGAGACTTTTATAGATTCTAGCAATATTGTCGATCTGAACCCAGGACAATCCCAATGGCAGAAACAAATTTAATATCTTTTTGGGCTTTGCCACTCGGTGAATATGCTCATGCCATCTCAGCTTGTTGTCTAATATGGCAAATATTTAATATTTTCTACGCACTGGATATTCTGATCACCTAAAAGGAGCTTTGGATTAGTTGAGCAGTTGCGTAGTCGACAAAAGTGAATAACTTAGTTTTTCCTGAAATTTAAATCCCAAGGCTTGTGCTCTGTTATAAAGTTTGTCTATATTTATCTGAAGTCTTTGGGTGATTTCATTCATATCTTTCCCGATGCATACTCAAAAATCATCAACATACAAACATTTGCTTATGCTATCATCAAGACAGAACCAAATTATTATTAGCCAATAAATAAAAACCTCGGTAGATCCTGTATCATTTTCAGGTTACCAAAGATGATTTGTACCAGTATACACTTTTTATTTTTAAATCCCCTCAATTTATAGGCAGAAACCGTATTTTTGTTAATAAATTAATTTTAATAAATTTATTAAATAAATAAAAATCACGAATTAATTATCCACGAATTAATTATCCACGAATTAAAAATATTTTAAATCCCCACTTTATAGGCAGGAAACCGTATTTTTGTTAATAAATTAAATTTTTAATAAATTTATTAAATAAATAAAAACCACGAATTAATTATCCACGAATTAATTATCCACGAATTAAAAATATTTTAAATCCCCACACTTTATAGGCAGAAACGTATTTTTGTTAATAAATTAAATTTTCAATAAATTTATTAGATAAATAAAATCCACGAATTAATTATCCACGAATCAATTATCCACGAATTAAAAATATTTTAATCCCCACACTTTATAGGCAGGAAACCGTATTTTTGTTAATAAATTAAATTTTTGATAAATTTATTAAATAAATAAAAATCCACGAATTAATTATCCACGAATTAAGAATATTTTAAATCCCCACACTTTATAGGCAGAAAACCGTATTTTTGTTAATAAATTAAATTTTTAATAAATTTATTGAATAGATAAGAATCCACGAATAATTATTCACGAATTAATTATCCACGAATTAAAAATATTTTTAAATCCCCACACTTTATAGGCAGAAAACCGTATTTTTGTTAATAAATTAAATTTTTAATAAATTTATTAAATAAATAAAATCCACGAATTAATTATCCACGAATTAAAAATATTTTTAAATCCCACACTTTATAGGCAGAAACCGTATTCTTTGTTAATAAATTAAATTTTTCAATAAATTTATTGAATAAATAAAAATCCACGAATTAATTATCCACGAATTAAAATATTTTTAAATCCCCCACTTTATAGGCAGAAACCGTATTTTTGTTAATAAATTGAATTTTTAATAAATTTATTAAATAAATAAAAATTCACGAATTAATTTCACGAATTAATTATCCACGAATTAAAAATATTTTAAATCCTCACACTTTATAGGCAGGAAACCGTATTTTTGTTAATAAATTAAATTTTTAATAAATTTATTAAATAAATAAAAATCCACGAATTAATTATCCACGAATTAAAATATTTTTAAATCCCCACATTTATAGGCAAAACCGTATTTTTGTTAATAAATTAAATTTTTAATAAATTTATTAAATAAATAAAAATCCACAATTAATTATCCACGAATTAAAAGTTTATTTTTAAATCCCCACACTTTATAGGCAGAAACCGTATTTTTTGTTAAAAATTAAATTTTTAATAAATTTATTAAATAAATAAAAAATCCACGAATTAATTATCCAGAATTAAAATATTTTTAAATCCCCACTTTATAGGAGGAAACCATTTTTGTTAATAAATTAAATTTTAATAAATTTATTGAAAAATAAAAATCCACAAATTATCCACGAATTAAAAATATTTTTAATCCCCACACTTTATGGCAGGAAACCGTATTTTTGTTTAAATTTAAAATTAATTTTTAATAAATTTATTAAATAAATAAAAATTAAATAAATTCCGAATTAATTATCCCAAATTAAAAATATTTTAAATCCCACACTTTATAGGCAGGAAA
>JAIFOV010000214.1:0-40291 GCA_020654155.1 Novius pumilus
TTCTAACAGGAAATAAATGTTTCCGTCGGAAAATGTTGCGTCTGGTTGAAAAATTCGTAAAAACTTCAAATTTTCACAATGATGACCATTTTTCTCCACGTCCGCATAAAAATACGTCCATTTGAATACGAATCCGTTGTTTTTCAAAAATTTCCCGCCAGAAAGTATATCGAGGACCTGTCTCTATACATTTAGACAAATGTCGCCGCTTTTGATTTTCTGAACGAAAGAAGACTGATGGAAAATTCAAAGTTTGCATATATACATAACCAATTGTCTTCTTACGGAAATAAATGTTTCCGTCGGAAAATGTTGCGTCTTGTTGGAAAATTCGTGAAAACTTTTGAAATTTTACGACGATGAACATTTTCTTTCTCCGCGTGAATAATACGTCCATTTGAATACGAGTCTGTTGTTTTTCTGAAAAAATTTCCGCCAGAAAGTGTATCGAGGACCTGTCTCCTATACCTTTAGACAAATGTCGCCGTTTTTAATTTTTCCGATTGAACGAAGACTGATGGAAAATTCAAGTTTGTATATATACATATCAATTGTCTTCTTACAAAAACGAATGTTTCCGTCGGAAAATGTTGCGTCTTGTTGAAAAATTGTAAAACTTTTGAAATTTTACGATTGACCATTTTTCCACGTCTGCATGAAAAATTGTTTTAGTACGAATCCGTTGTTTTTTCTTTTTGTTTCAAAACTTTCCCGCTAGAAAGTATATCGAGGAACCTGTCTCTTATACCTTTAGACAAATGTCGCTGTTTTGATTTTTCTGAACGAAAGAAGACTGATGGAAAATTCAAAGTTTGCATAATAAAATTAATTGTCACTTACAGCAAATGCATGTTTCCGTCGGAAATGTTGCGTCTTGTTTGAAATTCTGAAAACTTTTGAAATTTTGACGATGATCATTTTTTCACGTCCGGTGAATAATACGTCCATTTGAATACAGTCTGTTGTTTTTTCTGAAAAATTTCCGCCAGAAAGTGATGGGCCTTTCCTCCTTTAGGCAAATGCCCGTTTTAACAACGAAATAATTTAAAATCCAAAAAAAAAACAGCTTACTTGCCCGATAAAGCAACTATCATACCTCATTGAAAGGCCTTTTTAGTGCTCGCTCAACGGTGTATCAACGGATCGTTGCCGCACGAAACTGGAAGTAATGGGACTGTATGATTTGGCGACAATAAATGATGTAATTAACGAAAAAGACCGGGCGAAGGCGATCGCATACAATTTTCAATTATCAAGGTTTTGGTCACTAACCTGGAGCTTCTCGATATTGATGCGGGTACCCTGTCGATGGAAATCGTTCTTGCTGTCGTCGGCTCTGGAGCTTGGACTCCAATCGTAACTGGTATGCGTCTTGTCGCGACATTTCGGAAACCGTATGCGTCTCGAAGCGCGTAAAAATTAAACCCGATAAGAAAACGTAAAAAACTAAACCAAAACTTCCAATTTGCGCGTGCAGCAACATAACTAACCCCAAAAACGACGTTTTTAATTAATCGAAAATAAAGAATGAGTAAAAAACAAAAGAAAAAGCGTGAAAATTGAATCATTTCAAAGAAGGAAGAGGACAAAGTTTGACCACTGGTCTACGAATGTCCTTTCGCAGTTCTGACGGTAGCGACTCTAATACAATCATCCCCAAAGGATGGACTTCACAATTCTGCCCAGCCCCTTAAGGGGTGAATATTTTTCATTTTTGATCAATACCAAATCGTTCAATTTTGCTTCTATTGATGGTTTACTCATTTGGATCGTTTTGCAAAGTATTCAGATATTCCGTTGTACCTTTTCCGAAGTGTGCGAGCAATTTCTGGACTAGTTGCCATCGATTCGACCTATTCAGTTTAAAGCAGATAAGTCTGGTTCGGGAATTGTAGGAACTAGATTCTTTAAAGTAACAAAATTCGATGGTGTAAGTGGAAAAATCGTTGGATCGGAGGATTGCGAATATAAAGGGCGGCTATTGAGTACTGCTTCAATTTCACTTATGAGCGTTAACATTTCATCATGGAAAAGATCTCCAACTACGCGTATCAAATGAGCTTTCAAACTTTTAACGCTAACTTCCCTAACCCATTGAAATGAGGCCCCGATGGTGGTGCAAATTTCCATTGAGAAAGTTTTCTGACGCTTTCTAGCCAAATCTAGAAGATGATTGTAACCCCAACGAAGTTCTGCCATTATCGCTATAACAAAAACTACCGCACCACGTCTCGCTACAAACCTTGGAAACATGAAATAAAACCTTCCGCACTGATCGACCGCTAGTTCCAAATGAACTGCTGTTGTTGCCAAACATACAAATACACAAACGTACGATTTGTTTCTTTTTATTCCCTCTACCCCTTAGTGGTGTGATCCAGAAAGGACCACAAAATCCGGGCGACGTGTGAAAACGCAGATAGTTGAGAAATTCTATAGGCAGGCAAATCTGCCATGACGGGTGGACTATACGCTTTTGGCAACCTCTATAGCATTTTATACACGAACAATCGTTCTCGATATGGCTTTTCTAGCAGAGATAATCCAAAACTGGCAACAAAAGATTATGTAAAGTTTTTGGCCTGGATGTAAATATTTTCATGAAAATGTTCTTGAGAAGATCGTTAATCTATGATAACCGGGCAATAACAATGGATGTTTAATGGCTAGTGGTGGTCGCTACAATTTCTGAGACGACCACCCACTCGAACAAAACCATCAAGTCTATAAAAACAGCTAATTTTCTAAATTGATTTGGTAAAGTTTTATTTTTATTGATAGCTTCGATAATGTCCGAAAAAATGAATTTTGGTATGCTTTACAAGCCACATAAGCGCCCTTTCAATTCGTCAGTAGTCGGTTTACCAGAAAGACGTTCTATTGGAGTATTACGCAAACGAGTTTACGAAAAATCTGATACAATATGCTAGAATTTTCTGTATTGAAAACAAACTTGAATACTTTTCTAACAATTGATCTAATGAATCAGCGACCCTCGTAGTGGTAAAAACTGTTTTCTTTCCTCGTTAGACACGATTTCCGCGTTGATTCGATGTTTTGTCTTAAAACCCCTTTCGCACCATTTTTGTTGTGCAAGCCAAAAAAACAGTGGGCCATACCACCCAAAACTTTGACTCAATGATTTTCTGGCATTGAACCACGGAAGCTATGTCGGCGGGATTTAATTCAGATGGAATGTATCTCCATGAAACTGTGGAATAATGGTCTGAATTGAAACCCGATTGGCAACGAATGTTTTCCACCGACATGAGATGAATCAGCCAGGCAAGAACGACCTGTGAGTCCGTCAAGCGAAACCCATCAAAAATTATTTTTCCGGCATAAGTGTTTTCACGAAATTATCAAATCTGCTAGTAATTGAGCTGCCATCAGCTCTAATTTTGGAATGGATAAAGTTTTAAGGGTAACTTTGCTTTTGCACAAAGTAAAAAAACGGTAACCTTTTCGGACTTTCAACTCTCAAGAAAATCGCAGCTCCATAGCCAATCTCCTACTATCACTGAAGCCATGCAACTCACATCTCGTATAATTTTCGACAAGGACATATCTGGGTAATGAGATTTTTGAGATGGTTTCCAGTCCCAATTAAGCGAGACCAGGAATCCGAAAATGAAAGCGGCAAGGAATATCCCAATCGACCTTAGTCTTCCATATTTGCTGCATTATATATTTAGAAGGTATGACGGGAGACAATAATCCCAAAGGATCGAAATATTTGCTAATATCAGATAAGACAGATCTTTTGTACACGATAATCGATCGCTTCTCTTATGTTGATAGGCGAAACAGTCCGTGTCAGGATACCACACAATTCCTAAAACTTTTATGAATCGAGGTTCGTCTTTATCAAACGATAACGGAATCTTTCGATCAGACTCTGGAACGTTAGTCAACAATTCTGTTGCGTTGCTCGCCCATTTTGCAACTCAGAAACTTCCCAATCTCAACAATTCAATGAGTTCCCTCTGCAGGCATTGAGCTTCCGTCATGGAAGAGCTAGTACCTATTATATCATCAACAAGGTCTGTGATTGAATTATTCTACTTGCCAATGGAAATCTGTCCTTTTCAAGCTCAGCCAATAAATTCAAAACTCTCATAGCTAAGAATGGACTAGAACTAAGTCCAAAGTAACGTATTCAAGGTCCATTCAGACAAGGGTTCATCCGATCGGAATCTCCATAAATTTTTGAAAATTCCCTCAGGAGTAACCATAATTTGTCTGAACATCCCCACGATATCAGTAATGAAAACTATTGGGTATAATCGAAAAGAAGAAAAGCGAAGCTATGTCCTTCTGCAATTTGGGACCAGTTAAGGAAAACGAATTCAAACTGTTACCTCCCTTTCCTTTTGCACTTCCGTCCCACACAACTCTGAATTTTTTTTATCACCATCTAATTTGACTACCAATGATGTTAAAGTAGCATGAGGCTTCAAACTTGAAGAATCGGTGACACCAAGACATATGACCCTGATCTATGTAATCTTGCATAAACTTTCGATAAGCAGCATAAATTTCTGTATTCTTTTGTAACCTCTTCTCTAACAGAAAAAATCTACGTCGGGCTTTGTGGGGTATCTCCCAAATCAGGTTCACCATTCTTGAAAGGTAACGATACTATAAATCTGCCGGTATGATCTCTTGAAACCGTAGTTTTAAAAATCTCTTCCGCCTTCGCATCTTCCGGGGAAAGAACGGTTTTGAGGAACCTGCTCGACTTCCCAAAACTTCAAACTTAACTCCAGTGGAATATCTGGAGCAAAAGAAAATAGTTGAAAGCCTTTGAATCTCACAACAACCAGAATATTTCTTTTCCAAAAGTACCCAACCAAAGACTGTTTCAAAGCCGTTGGTTGACCTCGAACCCGCAATACGACCACTCTTCAGTATCTGCCCAAAGACATCGACACCTATCAACATATCTATAGATCTGGAAATATAATATTCTTTATCTGCTAATGGTAACGCATTTATGCTTTCCCAACAGCCTTTTTAAATCGAATAAAAAAAATTCGCGGACAATTTAGGAATTACGATGGCCTTAAAAGCAATCTCGGACCTAAATGGTTTTGAGGTTTAATTTACAAACAGTTATTCCTTTTGAAGAAGTCGAACTCATCTGGTTCAAACCATGAATTGTAGTAGTATAAGGTATGCGTGGCAAATTAAGTTTGCGCACATCGTTCGCTTATGAAGAATCAGTACTACCAGAATCTAACATAATTCGAATGGGTTGAACACAACCATATTTATCGAAAATGTCTACAACTGCGGTAGCTAGCAAATTTGCAGTGTCATGAAAAGGTTTTGGAGACCTTCAAGCTGGTGCTATTACTGCGTCTTTTATGGCCGCTAGTGGGAGGAAAATTCTCTGTATCATGATAATTGTAACATTCCCTAGACCGCTTTTAGTCCTCGCAACATGTAAGGAACTATGATGATCCCCGACAGTCGTCGATTCTACAACAAAGGTGACCTGCAGTTTATCGCCTCGTGACTGATAAGACAATTTTGACGATTTATTCTGTTTAACGAAATTATTTCTTTCAGCTAAGGGCCATAAATTTAGACATCTTGACAACACGTGTGGATCTTTAAAAAATAACATGAAATCTTTGTGGATTGAGTACTGAACGTCTGAGATCGCTATGTCTTCTTGACTCAAATTTCACGAAATTACCATTCCAGAGCCCTGATTTTTATTAAACTTTGCAACAGGAATAGATTCCAAAGCCCTACAATGATCCTCCAAAAACTTGTAAAGTTGCTGGAAGGTGGGAATTTCCCAAACTTGAATTTCAAAAGTCTGCAATATCCAGCGAAATTTTTCAATAACACATAAAACAAAACGAAACACCAGGACTCTTATTGAATCCCAAATTTCGTAACGTCTGCAATGATTCGAAAATACATCCAAATTTTCTTAATTCTCTTTGCGAATCATTTTTGCCGATACCCATTAATGAACTCAAAGCATTTGTAGCAAGATGGCGTTTATTCTGATATTTGCTACTAACTTTTGTAACAATTATAATTAAGTCACAAATTGTAATACCACCCACAGTCCGAGGTTCATCCTTAGATAAGAAAAAGATTTTCAATTTCGAACATCGCTAAGGTTTGTATTATTATGCCGATTTGGTTAAACATATCAAAAAGGATGGCCAGGAATCCAAATCTCCCTTAAATTTGGGCACATTCAATCTGATAATTCAGGTAGGAATGGCACTTCCCAGATTTAAAGCAGCCGAACTTCTTGCCCGCTCAACAGCATTCTCGTCGTCTAAAGGCTTGCAGATCAAATTATAGTGCATTTTGCTTGATAATAAAATACTAACCTCCCGTCGAATCGCATCCTCAACCTCAAACTCCTCATCTTCCCGAACCAAACCAATAATTTCGTTTGGCATTTTGAACCGCTCGAATGCTGAGGGCAAATCTTGAAATTTAACTCGAAAAATTTCGATGTTTTTAATAGTTGCTTGTTTGACGCTTTTATTCCCGAATTGCTTCGGTGATCCGCTGTGCAGATGATTTCCGTTTAAATAGTAACGTTTTTAGTTCAGGTCCCATCTCGCAAAAACAAGTTAATTCGGAATATCAGTTATTGAAAAACAAGTAATGAAATTGAACGATTTGACCGTGGAAAGTGTGATATAAAACGGTTGGAAATAAATCTGAATGCAGATGTGTCGGAATCGGGCGAATATTTCCTAATAAAATTCGCCACGAAATGAAAATAAATCCTTGTTTTCTCGTCAAACAATTCGCGAAATAACCACCTGCTGATACGGTATTAAATGAAACAGTTATATCTCACCAAATGCCAAGAAAGAGAAACGAATTTGGTTCAACTTATCAAATCCTAAATATTTGAATTCTAACAAATTGTGAAATGCCGTTCTGAAATTATCCGGCCCAGGACCTTTTTTTGCCGCAAAACTGGAAGTAATGTGGATGTTATTTCGAAAAATGATGTAATTGAAAAGACCGGGGAAGGCGATCCATACAATTTTCAATTATGCAAATTTTGGTCACTAACCTGGAGCTTCTCGATATTGATGCGGGTATGTCGATGAGAAATCGTTCTTGCTGTCGTCGGCTCTGGAGCTTGGACTCGCAATCGTAACTGGTATGCGTCTTGTCGCGACTTATTTCGGAAACCGTATGCGTCTCGGCGCGTAAAAATTAAACCCGATAAGAAAACGTAAAAATAAACCAAAACTTCCAATCTTGCGGCGAACTAACACCCAAAGGGTTTTAATTTCGAAAATAAAGAATGGTAAAAGAAAAAAAAATACCATAGCACTATTAGTAGAGATTTTATGATCGGTTGTTCGAAATGCACAAAAAGAAAACAGATGTTTCTTCGTTTTTATCGCAGATACAGCGACGTATGATATCTCATTGAAAATTTTCAATATGAACAACGATGTATCAACTGTTACCATCACACGATTATTAGAGATTTTATGATCTATGGTTCAAAATCCACAAAAACAAACAGCTGTTTCGTCGGTCCTATCGCAGATACTGCGACATGAAACCTCATTGGAAAGGATTTCTCAGTGCCCTCACAACGGTGTATCAAATGTTACCATAGCATGATTATAAGAGAATCTATGATCGATCATTCAAGATGCACAAAAATTAAAACAGCTGTTTCTCCGTTCTTATCGCAGATACCTCATTCGGAAGGACTTTTCAATACACGCACAACGATGTATCAACGGTTACCATAACACGATTATTAGAGATTTTATGATCGGTCGTTCAAAATGCACAAAAAATCAAAACAGCTGTTTTTTCGTTCCAATCGCAGATACAGTGACATATGATACCCCATTGGAAAGGCTTTATCAGTGCCCTCACAGCGGTATACTAACAGGTCACCATAACACAATTATTAGAATTGTTCGCTCTTATTGCAAATGCAGCGACAGCTTCAGAGACGTATGATACCTCATTGGGAAGGCCTTTTCAGTGCCCTCAATGATGTACCAACAGTCACCATTCAAAATTGTTAAGATTCTTCGCTCCTATTGCAAATACAGCGACAGTTGAAGCAACGTATATTACATCATTGGTAAGGCCTTTTCAGTGCCTGCACAAAGGTGGATCAACGGTTGAGATAACACGATTATTTGAAATTTTATGATCTATCGTTCAAAATCCACAAAAAATGAAAACTGCTGTTTTTTCTTTCCTATCGCAGATACAGTGACATATGATACTCCATTGTGAAGGCCTTTTCAGTGCCCTCACAACGGTTTGTCAAATGTTACCATAGCATGATTATTAGAGATTCTATGAGCGGTCATTCAAGATGCACAAAAAAGTAAACAGCTGTTTCTTCGTTCTTATCGCAGATACAGCAACGTATGATACCTCATTGGAAGGGAATTTTCAATACACGCACAACGATGTATCAACGGTTACCATTACACGATCATTAGAGATTTCATGATCGGTCTTTCAAAACGCATCAAAAATGAAAACAGCTGTTTCTTCGTTCCTATCGCAGATACAGCGACGTATGATAACTCATTGGAAAGGCCTTATCAGTGCCCTCACAGTATACTAACGGTCACCATAACACAATTATTATAGATTCTTCGCTCCTATTGCAAATGCAGCGACAGCTACAGAGACGTATGATACCTCATTGGAAAGGCCTTTTCAGTGCCCGCACAACGGTGTATCAAGGATACCATAGCACGGTGATTATAGATTTAATGATCGGTCGTTCAAAATGCACAAAAAATGAAAACAGCTGTTTCTTCGTTCCTTTTGCAGATACAGCGACTTACGATACCGCATTAGAAAGTACTTTTCAATAGCCGCACAACGGTGTATCAAACGTTACCATAGTATGGGTGGGATTTTCTGTATAAAACACAACGGTACGAAAAACCCGAATGCTGCACTCTTCATTTGCGTATCTTCTACATCGGTACAACTACGACTAACTTATCTCTAAAACTGTCTCGCCGTATGGCGCTCCACTAGTCGCACCTGGTCAATTTCGCGGCGTAGTAACACCGAATTTGGATAATACACTCGGCCATCCTTGAGATAATATCTGGCCTCAGATATTACTCGGAATCTTCGGTAAACAAGGTGTGGTCTGTGCCAATACCGGACCAAAATTCCATGTGGTCAGCTGCTGGGTGGTTTGACCTGGTCCTTCGTGGATTCCAACCTTTTCAACGACGTAGCGATCATTTCGTAAAATTCAGATTATTTAATATTCTCAAGAAACTTTGGGTACAATTTCAGACCTGGTTCCATCTGAGTACGTCTGATGGCGACTAAGTTGCCTTCCGCATAGTTTGTTGCTTGTTTGCGTTTTTATTTAATTGTGTCGTCGAATGAGTGTTCGATTAACGCGCTCCACTTGACCGTTTCCGCGTATTCCCGTCGTGATTTGGATATGCTCGATTTTCTCTGTTTGGCAGTACTCTTCAAACGCCATAGAAGTAAATGCCGTTCCTCTATCAGAAATAATACGTCTTGGGTTACCGAAAATGTCGGCTTGCTTTCGTAACCTATCTATAACCGCTTCAGAATCAGTCGAACGGGTAGGATATAACTATACAAACTCAGAAAATGAATCAACTACTAAAAATATGTTGATATGATTTTTAGTTGGCGGTATCGAGGCCTAGATGATCGATAAGACGAACGAAAAACCAGCTGTTTTCATTCTTTGTGAATTCTGAACGACCGATCATAAAATCTCTAATAATCGTGTTATGGTGCATTGTGCATTGATACATCGTTGTGCATGTATTGAAGAGACCTTTATAATGAGGTATCATACGTTGCTGTATCTGCGATAAGAACGAAGAACCAGCTGTTTTCATTTTTTGTGCATTTTGAATGAGCAATCATAGAATCTCTAATAATCGTGTTATGGAAACCGTTAGTCCACCGTTGTCCGACCACTGAAGAGCCTTCCCAATGAGGTATCATACGTCGCAGTCTGCGATAGGACCAACGAAACAGCTGTTTTCATTTTTGTGGATTTTGAACAATAGATCATAATAACTCTAATAATCGTGTTATCGTAACCGCTAATACATCGTTGTGCGTGTTTCAAAATCCTTCCCAATGAGGTATCATACGTCGCTGTATCTGCGATAAGATCGAAGAACCAGCTGTTTTCATTCTTTGTGAATTTTGAACGACCGATCATAAAATCTCTTTTAATCGTGTTATGGTAACCTTTGATACATCGTTGTGCATGTATTGAAGAGTCCTTTCAATGAGGTATAATACGTCGCTGTATCTGCGTGAGAACGAAGAACCAGCTGTTTTCATTCTTTGTGAATTTTGAACGACGGATCATAAAATCTCTAATAACCGTTTTATGGTAACCGTTGATACATCGTTATCCGTGTATTGAAAAGTCCTTTCCAATGAGGTATTACACGTCGCTGTATTCGCTATAAAAACAAAGAAACAGCTGTTTTAATTTTTTGTGCATCTTGAATGATCGATCATATAATCTCTAATGAGCATGCTATGGAAAATGTTGATACACCGTTGTGCGCACTGAGAAGGCCTTTCAATGAGGTATCATACGTCCCAGTATCTGCGATAAGAACGAAGAACCAGCTGTTTTCATTCTTTGTGAATTTTTAACGACCGATCGTTAAATCTCTCATAATCGTGAGGTCGCTGAATGACCGATCATAGAATCTCTGATAATATTGCTACGGAAATTGTTGATACACCGTTGTGCGGGCACTGAAAAGGCCTTTCCAATGAGGTATCAAACGTCGCTGTATCTGCGATAAGAACGAAGAACCAGCTGTTTTCATGCTTTGTGAATTTTGAACGACTGATCATAAAATCTCTAATAATCGTGTCATGGTAACCGTTGATACATCGTTGTGCGTGTATGGAAAAGTCCTTTCCAGTGAGGTATCATACGTCGCTGTATCTGCGATAAGAACGAAGAACCAGCTGTTCCCATTCTTTGTGAATTTTGAACGACCGATCATAAATTCTCAATAATCGTGCTAAAACATCGTTGTCCGTGTATTGAAAATTACTACCCAATGAGATATCATACGTCGCTGTATCTGCTATAAGAACGAAGAACCAGCTGTTTCATTATTTGTCAATTTTGAACAACCAATCATAAAATCTCTAATAATCGTGCTATGAAACCGTTGACACATCGTTGTGCGTGTATTGAAGAGTCCTTTCGAATGAGGTATCATACGTCGCTGTATCTGCGATAAGAACGAAGAGCGAGCCGTTTTCATTCTTGAATTTTGAACGACCGATCATAAAATCTCTAATAATCCTGTCATGGTAACCGCTAATACATCGTTGTGCGTGTATT
Organism: Novius pumilus; assembly: GCA_020654155.1. Classification (NCBI taxonomy): domain Eukaryota; kingdom Metazoa; phylum Arthropoda; class Insecta; order Coleoptera; family Coccinellidae; genus Novius; species Novius pumilus. The sequence goes on from JAIFOV010000214.1 coordinate 11,381, forward strand.
GAAAATACTTTCAATGAGGTATCATACGTCGCTTTATCTTTGAAAAGAACGAAGAACCAGATGTTTTCATTCTTCGTGAATTTTGAACGACCGCTCATAAAATCTCTAATAATCGTGTTATGGTAACCGTTGATACATCGTTGTGTGTGTTAAAAGTCTTTTCCAATGAGGTATCATTCGTCGCTGTATTCGCGATAAAAACGAAGGAACAGCTGTTTCCATTTTTGGTGCATCTTGAATGAGCGATCATAGAATCTCTAATGATCGTGTTATGAAAACCGTTGGCCCACCGTTGTCCGGCAATGAAAAGCCTTCCCAATGAAGTATCATACGTTGCAGTGTCTGCGATAGGACCAACGAAACAGCTGTTTTCATTATTTGTGGATTTTGAACGAATAATCATAAAATGTCTAATAATCGTGTTATGGTAACCGCTAATACATCGTTTTGCGTGTTTCAAGATCCTTCCCAATGAGGTACCATACGTCGCTGTATCTGCGATAAGATCAAGAACCAGCTGTTTTCATTCTTTGTGAATTTTGAATGACCGATCATAAAATCTCTTATAATCGTGTTATGGTAACCTTTGATACATCGTTGTGCGTGCATTGAAAAGTCCTTTCCAATGAGGTATAATACGTTGCTGTATCTGCGATAATAACGAAGAACCAGCTGTTTTCATTCTCTGTGAATTTTGAACGACCGATCATAAAATCTCTAATAATCGTGGTATGGTAACCGTTGATACATCGTTGTGCGTGTATTGAAAAGTCTTTCCAGTGAGGTATCATACGTCGCTGTCTCTGCGATAAGAACGAAGAAACAGCTGTTTTCATTTTTTGTGCATCTTGAATGACCGATCATAGAATCTCTAATGATCACGCTATGGAAAACGTTGATAAAGTGTTGTGCGGGCACTGAAAAAGCATTTCCAATGAGGAAATGAGGAACTCATACGTCGCAGTGTCTGCGATAGGAACAACGAGACAGCTTTTTCAATTTTTTGTGGATTTTGAACGATAGATCATAAAATCTCTAATAATCGTGTCATGGTATCTGCTAATACATCGTTATCCCTGTATCAAAAAGTCCTTTCCAATGAAGTATCATGCGTCGCTGTATCTGCGATAAGAACGAAGAACCAGCTGTTTGCATTCTTTGTGAATTGTGAACGACCGATCATAAAATCACTGATAATCGTGAGGTCTCTGAATGACCGATCATAAAGTCTCCAATAATCATGCTATTGAGAATGTTGATACACTGTTGTGCGGGCACTGAAAGGCCTTTCAATGAGGTCGCTGTATCTGCGATAAGAACGAAGAACCAGCTGTTTTCATTCTTTGTGAATTTTAACGACCAATCATAAAATCTCTAATAATCGTGTCATGGTAACCGCTACTTCGTTGTGCGTGTATTGGAAAGTACTCTCCAATGAGGTATCATTCGTCGCTGTTTTCGCGATAAAAACGAAGAAACAGCTGTTTCCATTTTTGTGCATCTTGAATGAGCGATCATAGAATCTCTTATAATCGTGTTATGGAACCGTTGATCCACCGTTGTCCGGGTACTGAAAAGGCATTCCCAATGAGGTATCATACGTCGCAGTGTCTGCGATAGGACCAACGAAACAGCTGTTTTCATTTTTTGTGGATTTTGAACGTTAGATCATAAAATCTCTCATAATCGTGTTAAGGTAACCGCTAATTCATCGTTGTGCGTGTTTCAAAAAATCTTCCCCAATGAGGTATCATACGTCGCTGTATCTGCGATGAGAAAGATGAACCAGCTGTTTTCATTCTTTGTGAATTTTGAACGACCGATCATAAAATCTCTAATAATCGTGTTATGGTAACCGTTGATACATCGTTGTGCGTGTATTGAAGAGTCCTTTATAATGAGGTATCACACGTCGCTGTATCTGCGATAAGAACGAAGAACCAGCTGTTTTCATTTATTGTGCATCTTGAACGACCGATCATAGAATCTCTAATAATCGTGTTATGGTAACCGTTGATACATCGTTGTGCGTGTATTGAAGAGTCCTTTATAATGAGGTATCACACGTCGCTGTATCTGCGATAAGAACGAAGAACCAGCTGTTTTCATTTATTGTGCATCTTGAATGAGCGATCATAGAATCTCTTATAATCGTGTTATGGAAACCGTTGGTCCACCGTTGTCCGGGCACTGAAAAATCCTTCCCAATGAGGTATCATACGTCGCAGTCTCTGCGATAGGACCAGAAACAGCTGATCTCATTTTTTGTGGATTTTGAACGATAGATCATAAAATCTCCAATAATCGTGTTATGGTAACCGCTAATACATCGTTGTGCGTGTTTTAAAAAATCCTTACCAATGAGGTATCATACGTCGCTGTATCCGCGATAAGAACGAAGAACCAGCTGTTTTCATTCTTTGCGAATTTTGAACTACCGATCATAAAATCTCTAATAATTGTGTCATGGTAACCGCTAATACATCGTTGTGCGTGTATTGAAAAGTACTTTCAATGAAGTATTAAACGTCGCTGTAACTGCGATAAGAACGAAGAACCAGCTGTTTTCATTCGTTGTGAATTTTGAACGACCAATCATAAGATCTCTAATAATCATGTTATGGTAACCATTGATACAATGTTGTGCGTGTATTGAAAAGTCCTTTCCAATGAGGTATCATACGTCGCTGTATTTGCTATATAAACGAAGAGACAGCTGTTTTCATTTTTTGCATCTTGAATGACCGATCATAGAATCTCTAATGAGCATGCTACGGAAAATGTTGATACACGGTGTGCGGGCACTGAAAAAGCCTTCCCAATGAGGTATCATACGTTGCAGTCTCTGCGATAGGACCAACGAAACAGCTGTTTTCATTTTTTGTGGATTTTGAACAATAGATCATAATATCTCTAATAATCGTGTTATCGTAACCGCTAATACATCGTTGTGCGTGTTTCAAAAAATCCTTCCCAATGAGGTATCATACGTCGCTGTATCTGCGATGAGATCGAAGAACCAGCTGTTTTCATTCTTTGTGAATTTTGAACGACCGATCATAAAATCTCTTTTAATCGTGTTATGGTAACCTTTGATACATCGTTGTGCATGTATTGAAGAGTCCTTTCAATGAGGTATAATACGTCGCTGTATCTGCGATGAGAACGAAGAACCGGCTGTTTTCATTCTTTGTGAATTTTGAACGACGGATCATAAAATCTCTAATAATCGTTTTATGGTAACCGTTGATACATCGTTATCCGTGTATTGAAAAGTCCTTTCCAATGAGGTATTACACGTCGCTGTATTCGCTATAAAAACAAAGAAACAGCTGTTTTCATTTTTTGTGCATCTTGAATGACCGATCATATAATCTCTAATGAGCATGCTATGGAAAATGTTGATACACCGTTGTGCGGGCACTGAAAAGCCTTTCCAATGAGGTATCATACGTCGCAGTATCTGCGATAAGAACAAAGAACCAGCTGTTTTCTTTCTTTGTGAATTTTGAACGACCGATCGTAAAATCTCTCATGATCGTGAGGTCGCTGAATGACCGATCATAGAATCTCTGATAATATTGCTACGGAAATTGTTGATACACCGTTGTGCGGGCACTGAAAAGGCCTTTCCAATTATCAAACGTCGCTGTATCTGCGATAAAAACGAAGAACCAGCTGTTTTCATGCTTTGTGAATTTTGAACGACTGATCATAAAATCTCTAATAATCGTGTCATGGTAACCGATAATACATCGTTGTGCGTATATTGAGAAGCAATTTCCAATGAATTATCATACGTCGCTGTATCTGCGATAAGAACGAAAGCCAGCTGTTTTCATTCTTTGTAAATTTTGAACGACCGATCATAAAATCTCTAATAATCGTGTTATGGTAACCGTTCATACATCGTTGTGCGTGTATGGAAAAGTCCTTTCAGTGAGGTATCATACGTCGCTGTATCTGCGATAAGAACGAAGAACCAGCTGTTTTTATTCTTTGTGAATTTTGAACGACTGATCATGAAATCTCTAATAATCGTGTCATGGTAACCGATAATACATCGTTGTGCGTATATTGAGAAGTAATTTCCAATGAGGTATCATACGTCGCTGTATCTACGATAAGAACGAAGAACCAGCTGTTTTCATCCTTTGTGAATTTTGAACGACCGATCATAAAATTTCTGATAATCGTGTTATGGTAACCGTTGATACATCGTTGTGCGTGTATTGAAGAGTCCTTTCGAATGAGGTATCATACGTCGCTGTATCTGCGGTAAGAACGAAGAACCAGCTGTTCCCATTCTTTGTGAATTTTGAACGACCGATCATAAATTCTCCAATAATCGTGCTAAAACATCGTTGTCCGTGTATTGAAAATTACTTTCCAATGAAATATCATACGTCGCTGTATCTGCTATAAGAACGAAGAACCAGCTGTTTCATTCTTTGTCAATTTTGAACGACCAATCATAAAATCTCTAATAATCGTGCTATGAAACCGTTGACACATCGTTGTGCGTGTAAAGAGTCCTTTCGAATGAGGTATCATACGTCGCTGTATCTGCGATAAGAACGAAGAGCGAGCCGTTTTCATTCTTTGTGAATTTTGAACGACCGATCATAAAATCTCTAATAATCCTGTCATGGTAACCGCTAATACATCGTTGTGCGTGTATTGAAAGGTACTTTCAATGAGGTATCATACGTCGCTTTCTCTTTGAAAGAACGAAGAACCAGATGTTTTCATTCTTCGTGAATTTTGAACGACCGCTCATAAAATCTCTAATAATCTTGTTATGGTAACCGTTGATACATCGTTGTGTGTGTATTGAAAAGTCTTTTCCAATGAGGTATCATTCGTCGCTGTATTCGCGATAAAAACGAAGGAACAGCTGTTTTCATTTTTTGTGCATCTTGAATGATCGATCATAGAATCTCTAATGATCGTGTTATGAAACCGTTGGCCCACCGTTGTCCGGGCAATGAAGGCCTTCCCAATGAAGTATCATACGTTGCAGTGTCTGCGGTAGGACCAACGAAACAGCTGTTTTCATTATCTGTCGATTTTGAACGAAAGATCATAAAATCTCTAATAATCGTGTTATGGTAACCGCTAATACATCGTTGTGCGTGTTTCAAAAAATCCTTCCCAATGAGGTACCATACGTCGCTGTATCTGCGATAAGATCCAAGAACCAGCTGTTTTCATTCTTTGTGAATTTTGAATGACCGATCATAAAATCTCTTATAATTGTGTTATGGTAACCTTTGATACATCGTTGTGCGTGCATTGAAAAGTCCTTTCCAATGAGGTATAATACGTCGCTGTATCTGCGATAAGAACGAAGAACCAGCTGTTTTCATTCTCTGTGAATTTTGAACGACCGATCATAAAATCTCTAATAATCGTGGTATGGTAACCGTTGATACATCGTTGTGCGTGTATTGAAAAGTCTTTTCCAGTGAGGTATCATACGTCGCTGTCTCTGCGATAAGAACGAAGAAACAGCTGTTTTCATTTTTTGTGCATCTTGAATGACCGATCATAGAATCTCTAATGATCACGCTATGGAAAACGTTGATAAAGTGTTGTGCGGGCACTGAAAAAGCATTTCCAATGAGGAATGAGGAACTTATACGTCGCCGGTCGCGGTCTACCATCGTGATACGGCGTTTATTTTCCGGCTGGCTCAAATTTCCGACATCAAAGATTCCCACCTTCGCGGCCTTTTCGGCTTGCGAATATAAAGTCGCTTAATTTTTCTAATTCCGGCGTGCCGTCATCAATATCCGTAACGTGATTTAAATACGCGTATTTGAGAGCATCAGGTAATTTATGTCCTAGCGATTGTACTAGTTCCGGGCTATACAAGTACCCAATAGAATTAAATGATTTAAAGGCAATCACCGCGTTTCGGACTTTCGCCGCGAAGTGGCTGAGTTTTATTCGTCGATTCAATGCGGTAATCGCGCGAGTTCCGAAAATATTCTCTGCGGCCACCCGCTTATTACCATAGTGCAAATCTAGCGTGCGAATTATTTCAGCCGGATCCTCACTTGTCGCAAATAAGGCGCTCACTAGTTCTCGCGCCTCGCCCTTTAAAGCTTCAAACAATCTCGCAAAATTTTCCCTTTCGGAGAAACCACCCAGATTTACCGACAACTCATACGCTTTCCTAAAGTAAAATATTCTAACGGGTTCCCCGCAAATGTGGGTAATTGTTTAACCGCGGTCATTCGATTAACAAATTGCGCGCTTATCTGACTTACTGTGACTTCTCGGGTCGCGGACAGCGCCTTCTCAATTGCTTCCGCAATTCGTGTAGCTGGGTCGACCGCTGGTACCACTTCCGTCGCTCGCGATGGTCCCGGCTGTTCCACGAAATCAGACACCGACAGCACCCGTACATCGCTGTTTTTTGATCCCGCCTCTGTAGTTCTTCCCGTTCGCGATTTTCCGGCCCTCCTCCGCTGCCAGTTTCTCCTCGTATCTCGTTGTTGGGATCCGCGACTCTGCCGTTTGTCCCATCTTCGTAGATTGCGCCTTTTGCTGAGAGAATGTTTTCTTTCTGGCTCGCAACCGTGGCCTGCGTTGGTTGCTTCTCGTTATTTTCCAGTTGTTCTGGGCTTCCTTGTTCTTACTGGTTTCGTGCTTCCACCTTTTTTCGTGGTAGCCACCTTCGCCTTCTTCGACGTTTTCATTGTAGAATTTTCACTTCTGTTCACTTTCCGTTCCACTGATAGACCCCGAATTTTCCGTCACTTTCCCGGGTTTCACGGCACCACTTTGTTACTTCCTCGGGCTAACAGGTTCAACCAAATCAACCGTGAAATTTTACAAGTATATTTTTTTGAAATTTTACAATCGATGACAATGCGATAAACAGTTCCGAATAGTCCAAAGACGCCAATGTACTGATCCCTTTTCCTTCGCGGGTTTGCAGGTCCCGGACGAATCCGTCTTCTCTTTCACCCTCGATGCTATTGGTGGTCGCGCCGTTGTTCGTAACGGAACTCCCGGCCGGCACACGCGCCATGGTGGTTCGCACGCGTCACTCCGCGACCCCCTTCGGTTCACAGTCCGCGACGTTCCGATTCGGCCAAACGCCACTACCCCCGGTACGCACTTCCACTACCCCCGGTACGCACTTCCACTTCCTTACCTACTTCACAATTACAGAGCCGAAAAGTGAGACAATTACATTCATGGGATCATACATCTCTTAATTAAGATAGCTAATTACAAACAACACTAGCGTCAATACATTAATACATTGATTGCAGTGGCCTAGCACGTCATAAACATCGGTACCACCCAGGGTTGTATGTAAAATAACAAGTGACGCACATCAATTCATAGTCGCCCCTGCCGTAATTTGTTCGTCCTTTGCGTATTACCGAAATAGGATTGGAATCACCGCGCCGGAGACTAGTACCATATACTGACTTTATTTGATCATGAACGACAATTTGACGTCGGTGTATCGCGAGTTTGAAACAATTGCAACCAATTGTTAGCTATGTCGGCAATTACAATCGTGTTTATTCGGCCTTGGGGAGGTGAGTTAAGTATGACCGTCAATCCCGAAAGATTCCAGGGCGCCGTCAGCCAAAGAATCCCTCTGGCAACGGACGCGGCATCATGGCAACGCCGGCTCAACAGTCCGTTCCACTTAGTTCTGGAAAACAGAGGAAAGGATTACGGAAATCGACCGACTTGCGAGAATCGTCAACTGCGCGCTTGATGACGACCCCGGGCCGGGCAATCTCGATTCCGATCATCGTCTTTCCGTGTCCTGTGCCCAGGACGCGTTAGAACAGGGGCACCGGGCGAAGTGCATCATTCTCTTCAAACCGGTCAACCGCGTCCACAGTCCCCCACGTTGCAATCCATCCCGACTTCATTTCGACTCATATCGCTCTAATTAATTTTCGTGAAGCTAGTGGTCGTAACTCAACCGACCCGTAGTACCGTTCGTCAAATTGCCGAACCCCGAGGGTTATCGTTATCGCCGTGAGCTTGGGAAATGCGGGGTGATTCCAACCTCGTATGATTAATTGAATTATCATTTAATTTTGACCTCAGGACAGCGTATGAGTATATTGGTTAATTGCAAAACGGTGCCAGCGACCGCGACATTTGACACGCGCGTGTGGTCCTCACGACGTCGCATCGGGGTGGTCGTATTCTGAATTTTAATGAACCGTGGCGATACCCTTGGACGACGAAATACAATACTTTTATTCTTCGGTTCAAATTTACGGTTTACCCGTCGCCCCATGCCCATTTAAAACCTCCTTAACAAAAACGAGTCAAGTACGACATGTTTACGATATCCGCCCGGAGAAATTTACGAGACGGCGTGTGACGCTACCCGACCCGGTTCTAATTCGACATTCTTTCGATATTTCAATCTTTTTACCCAAGTTGTCTTTCATTTTTTCCTACAATGGTAACCGTTGATACATCGTTGTGCGGGTATTGAAAAGTCCTTTCCAGTGAGGTATCATACGTTGCTGTATCTGCGATAAGAACGAAGAACCAGCTGTTTTCATTTTTTGCGCATCTTGAATGACCGATCATTTAATCTCTAATGAGCACGCTATAGGAAACGTTGATAAATTGTTGTGCGGGCACTGAAAAAGCCTTTCAATGAGGAATCATGCGTCGCTGTATCTGCGATGAGAACGAAGAACTAGCTGTTTGCAATCATTGTGAATTTTGAACGACCGATCATAAAATCTCTAATAATCATGTCATGGTAACCGCTAATACATCGTTGTGCGTGTTTTGAAATTTACTTTTCAATGAGGTATCATACGTTGCTGTATCTGCTATAAGAATGAAGAACCAGCTGTTTTCATTCTTTGTGAATTTTGAACGACCGATCATAAAATCTCTAATAATCGTGTTATGGTAACCGTTGATACATCGTTGTGCGTGTATTGAAGAGTCCTTTATAATGCGGTATCATACGTCGCTGTATCGGCGATAAGAACGAAGAACAAGCTGTTTTCATTTTTTGTGCATCTTGAATGACCGATTGATGAGCACGCTATAGGAAACGTTGATGAATTGTTGTGCGGCTACTGAAAAAGCCTTTCCAATGAGGTATCATACGTCGCAGTGTCTACGATAGGAACAACGAAACAGCTGTTTTCATTTTTTGTGGATTCTGAACGACAGATCATATAATCTCTAACAATCATGTCATGGTAACCGCTGATACATCGTTGTGTGTGTATTGAAAAGTCCTTTCCAATGAGGTATCATACGTCGCTGTATCTGCGATAAGAACGAAGAACCAGCTGTTTTCATTCTTTTTGAATCTTGAACGACCGATCGTAAAATTTCTAATAATCGTGTTATGAAACCATTGATACACCGTTGTGCGTGTATTGAAAAGTACTCTTCAATGAGGTATCATACGTCGCTGTATTCGGTATGAAAACGAAGAAACAGCCGGTTTCATTTTTGTGCATCTTGAATGACCGATCATAGAATCTCTAATGAGCATGCTATGAAAAACGTTGTTACACCGTTGTGCGGCCACTGAAAACGCCTTCTCAATGAGGTATCATACGTGGCAGTGTCTGCGATAGGAACAACGAAACACCTTTTTTCATTTTTTGGGGATTTTGAACAATAGATCATAAAATCTCTTATAATCGTGTCATGGCAACCGCTAATACATCGTTGTCCGTGTATCAAAAAATCATTTCTAATGAGGTATCATACGTCGCTGTATCTGCGATACAAACGAAGAACCAGCTCTTTTCATTCTTTGTGAATTTTGAACGACCGATCATAAAACCTCTAATAATCGTGTTATGGTAACCGTTGATACATCATTGTATGTGTATTGAAGAATTCTTTTCAATGAGGTATCATACGTCGCTGTATCAGCGATAAAACGAAAAACCAGCTGTTTTCATTCTTTGTGAATTTTGAACGACCGATCATAAAATCTCTTATAATCGTGTTATGGTAAACTTTGATACATCGTTGTGCGTTTATTGAAGAGTCCTTTCGAATGAAGTATCATACGTCGCTGTATCTGCGATAAGAACGAAGAACCAGCTGTTTTCATTTTTTGTGAATTTTGAACGACCGATCATAAAATCTCTCATAATCGTGAGGTCGCTGAATGACCGATCATAGAATCTCTAATAATGATGCTACGGAAAATGTTGATACACCGTTGTGCGAGCACTGAAAAGGCCTTTCAATGAGGTATCAAACGTCGCTGTATCTGCGATAAGAACGAAGAACCAGATGTTTTCATTCTTTGTGAATTTTGAACGACCGATCGTAAAATTTCTAATAATCGTGTTATGGTAACCACTGATACACCGTTGTGCGTGTATTGAAAAGTCCTCTTCAATGAGGTATCATACGTCGCTGTATTCGGTATGAAAACGAAGAAACAGCCGGTTTAATTTTTGTGCATCTTGAATGACCGATCATAGAATCTCTAATGAGCACGCTATGGGGAACGTTGATAAAATGTTGTGCGGGCACTGAAAAGCCTTTCAATGAGGTATCATACGTGGCAGTGTCTGCGATAGGAACAACGAAACAGCTTTTTTCATTTTTTGTGGATTTCGAACGATAGATCATAAAATCTCTTAAAATCGTGTCATGGCAACCGCTAATACATCGTTGTCCGTGTATCAAAAAATCCTTTCTAATGAGGTATCATACGTTGCTGTATCTGCGATACGAACGAAGAACCAGCTGTTTTCATTCTTTGTGAATTTTGAACGACCGATCATAAAACCTCTAATAATCGTGTTATGGTAACTGTTGATACATCGTTGTGTGTGTATTGAAGAATTCTTTCCAATGAGGTATCATACGTCGCTGTATCTGCGATAAGAACGAAGAACCAGCTGTTTCATTCTTTGTGAATTTTGAACGAGCAATCATAAAATCTTTCATAATCGTGTCATGGTCCCCGCTAATACATCGTTGTGTGTGTATTGAAAAGTACTTTTCAATGAGGTATCATACCTCGCTGTATCTGCGATAAGAACGAAGAACCAGCTGTTTTCATTCTTCGTGAATTTTGAACGACCGCTCATAAAATCTCTAATAATCGTGTCATGGTAACCGCTAATACATCGTTGTGCGTGTATTAAAATTACTTTCAATGAGGTATCATACGTCGCTGTATCTGCGATAAGAACGAAAAACCAGCTGTTTTCATTCTTTGTGAATTTTGAACGACCGATAATAACATCTTTAATCATCGTGTCATGGTAACCGCTAATACATCGTTGTGCGTGTATTGAAAAGTACTTTCAATGAGGTATAATACGTCGCTGTATCTGCGATAAGAACGAAGAACCAGCTGTTTTTATTCTACGTGAATTTTGAACGACCGCTCATAAAATCTCTAATAATCGTGTTATGAAACCGTTGATCCACCGTTGTCTGGGCACTAAAAAGGCCTTCTTAATGAGGTATCATACGTCGCAGTGTCTGCGATAGGACCAACGAAACAGCTGTTTTCATTTTTTGTGGATTCTGAACGATAGATCATAAAATCTCTAATAATCGTGTTATGGTAACCAAGGATACATCGTTGTGCGTGTATTGAAAAATACTTTCAATGAGGTATCATACGTTGCTGTACCTGCGATAAAACGAACAATCAGCTGTTTTCATTCTTTGTGAATTTTGAACGACCGATCATAAAATCTATAATAATCGTGTCATGGTAACGGCTAATACATCGTTGTGCGTGTATTGAAAAGTACTTTCCAATGAGGTATCATACGTCGCTGTATCTGCGATAAGATCGAAGAACCAGCTGTTTACATTCTTTGTGAATGTTGAACGACCGATCATAAAATCTCTTATAATCGTGTTATGGTAACCTTTGATACATCGTTGTGCGTAAATTTCTGAAATTATCCGGCGAAGGACCATTTTATGTTGCCGCACGAAACTGGAAGTAATGTGGACTGTATGATTTGGCGACACATAAATGATGTAATTAACGAAAAGACCGGAGCGAAGGCGATCGCATACAATTTTCAATTATGCAAGGTTTTGGTCACTAACCTGGAGCTTCTCGATATTGATGCAGGGTACCCTGTCGATGAAATCGTTCTTGCTGTCGTCGGCTCTGGAGCTTGGACTCGCAATCGTAACTGGTATGCGTCTTGTCGCGACTTATTTCGGAAACCGTATGCGTCTCGAACGCGCGTAAAAATTAAACCCGATAAGAAAACGTAAAACTAAACCAAAACTTCCAATCTTGCTGCGTGCAGCAACATAACTAACCACAAAACGAACGTTTTTAATTAATCGAAAATAAAGAATGAGTAAAAAGAAAACAAAAGATACCATAGCACTATTAGTAGAGATTTTATGATCGGTTGTTCGAAATGCACAAAAAATGAAAACAGATGTTTCTTCGTTTTTATCGCAGATACAGCGACGTATGATATCTCATTGAAAGGACTTTTCAATATCCGAACAACGATGTATCAACTGTTACCATCACACGATTATTAGAGATTTTATGATCTATGGTTCAAAATCCACAAAAACAAACAGCTGTTTCGTCGGTCCTATCGCAGATACTGCGACGTATGAAACCTCATTGGAAAGGATTTCTCAGTGCCCTCACAACAGTGTATCAAATGTTACCGCATGATTATAAGAGAATCTATGATCGATCATTCAAGATGCACAAAAATTAAAACAGCTGTTTCTCCGTTCTTATCGCAGATACCTCATTCGGAAGGACTTTTCAATACACGCACAACGATGTATCAACGGTTTACCATAACACGATTATTAGAGATTTTATGATCGGTCGTTCAAAATGCACAAAAAATCAAAACAGCTGTTTTTTCGTTCCAATCGCAGATACAGTGACATATGATACCCCATTGGAAAGGCTTTATCAGTGCCCTCACAGCGGTATACTAACAGGTCACCATAACACAATTATTAGAATTGTTCGCTCTTATTGCAAATGCAGCGACAGCTTCAGAGACGTATGATACCTCATTGGGAAGGCCTTTTCAGTGCCCTCAATGATGTACCAACAGTCACCATTCAAAATTGTTAAGATTCTTCGCTCCTATTGCAAATACAGCGACAGTTGAAGCAACGTATATTACATCATTGGTAAGGCCTTTTCAGTGCCTGCACAAAGGTGGATCAACGGTTGAGATAACACGATTATTTGAAATTTTATGATCTATCGTTCAAAATCCACAAAAAATGAAAACTGCTGTTTTTTCTTTCCTATCGCAGATACAGTGACATATGATACTCCATTGTGAAGGCCTTTTCAGTGCCCTCACAACGGTTTGTCAAATGTTACCATAGCATGATTATTAGAGATTCTATGAGCGGTCATTCAAGATGCACAAAAAAGTAAACAGCTGTTTCTTCGTTCTTATCGCAGATACAGCAACGTATGATACCTCATTGGAAGGGAATTTTCAATACACGCACAACGATGTATCAACGGTTACCATTACACGATCATTAGAGATTTCATGATCGGTCTTTCAAAACGCATCAAAAATGAAAACAGCTGTTTCTTCGTTCCTATCGCAGATACAGCGACGTATGATAACTCATTGGAAAGGCCTTATCAGTGCCCTCACAGTATACTAACGGTCACCATAACACAATTATTATAGATTCTTCGCTCCTATTGCAAATGCAGCGACAGCTACAGAGACGTATGATACCTCATTGGAAAGGCCTTTTCAGTGCCCGCACAACGGTGTATCAAGGATACCATAGCACGGTGATTATAGATTTAATGATCGGTCGTTCAAAATGCACAAAAAATGAAAACAGCTGTTTCTTCGTTCCTTTTGCAGATACAGCGACTTACGATACCGCATTAGAAAGTACTTTTCAATAGCCGCACAACGGTGTATCAAACGTTACCATAGTATGGGTGGGATTTTCTGTATAAAACACAACGGTACGAAAAACCCGAATGCTGCACTCTTCATTTGCGTATCTTCTACATCGGTACAACTACGACTAACTTATCTCTAAAACTGTCTCGCCGTATGGCGCTCCACTAGTCGCACCTGGTCAATTTCGCGGCGTAGTAACACCGAATTTGGATAATACACTCGGCCATCCTTGAGATAATATCTGGCCTCAGATATTACTCGGAATCTTCGGTAAACAAGGTGTGGTCTGTGCCAATACCGGACCAAAATTCCATGTGGTCAGCTGCTGGGTGGTTTGACCTGGTCCTTCGTGGATTCCAACCTTTTCAACGACGTAGCGATCATTTCGTAAAATTCAGATTATTTAATATTCTCAAGAAACTTTGGGTACAATTTCAGACCTGGTTCCATCTGAGTACGTCTGATGGCGACTAAGTTGCCTTCCGCATAGTTTGTTGCTTGTTTGCGTTTTTATTTAATTGTGTCGTCGAATGAGTGTTCGATTAACGCGCTCCACTTGACCGTTTCCGCGTATTCCCGTCGTGATTTGGATATGCTCGATTTTCTCTGTTTGGCAGTACTCTTCAAACGCCATAGAAGTAAATGCCGTTCCTCTATCAGAAATAATACGTCTTGGGTTACCGAAAATGTCGGCTTGCTTTCGTAACCTATCTATAACCGCTTCAGAATCAGTCGAACGGGTAGGATATAACTATACAAACTCAGAAAATGAATCAACTACTAAAAATATGTTGATATGATTTTTAGTTGGCGGTATCGAGGCCTAGATGATCGATAAGACGAACGAAAAACCAGCTGTTTTCATTCTTTGTGAATTCTGAACGACCGATCATAAAATCTCTAATAATCGTGTTATGGTGCATTGTGCATTGATACATCGTTGTGCATGTATTGAAGAGACCTTTATAATGAGGTATCATACGTTGCTGTATCTGCGATAAGAACGAAGAACCAGCTGTTTTCATTTTTTGTGCATTTTGAATGAGCAATCATAGAATCTCTAATAATCGTGTTATGGAAACCGTTAGTCCACCGTTGTCCGACCACTGAAGAGCCTTCCCAATGAGGTATCATACGTCGCAGTCTGCGATAGGACCAACGAAACAGCTGTTTTCATTTTTGTGGATTTTGAACAATAGATCATAATAACTCTAATAATCGTGTTATCGTAACCGCTAATACATCGTTGTGCGTGTTTCAAAATCCTTCCCAATGAGGTATCATACGTCGCTGTATCTGCGATAAGATCGAAGAACCAGCTGTTTTCATTCTTTGTGAATTTTGAACGACCGATCATAAAATCTCTTTTAATCGTGTTATGGTAACCTTTGATACATCGTTGTGCATGTATTGAAGAGTCCTTTCAATGAGGTATAATACGTCGCTGTATCTGCGTGAGAACGAAGAACCAGCTGTTTTCATTCTTTGTGAATTTTGAACGACGGATCATAAAATCTCTAATAACCGTTTTATGGTAACCGTTGATACATCGTTATCCGTGTATTGAAAAGTCCTTTCCAATGAGGTATTACACGTCGCTGTATTCGCTATAAAAACAAAGAAACAGCTGTTTTAATTTTTTGTGCATCTTGAATGATCGATCATATAATCTCTAATGAGCATGCTATGGAAAATGTTGATACACCGTTGTGCGCACTGAGAAGGCCTTTCAATGAGGTATCATACGTCCCAGTATCTGCGATAAGAACGAAGAACCAGCTGTTTTCATTCTTTGTGAATTTTTAACGACCGATCGTTAAATCTCTCATAATCGTGAGGTCGCTGAATGACCGATCATAGAATCTCTGATAATATTGCTACGGAAATTGTTGATACACCGTTGTGCGGGCACTGAAAAGGCCTTTCCAATGAGGTATCAAACGTCGCTGTATCTGCGATAAGAACGAAGAACCAGCTGTTTTCATGCTTTGTGAATTTTGAACGACTGATCATAAAATCTCTAATAATCGTGTCATGGTAACCGTTGATACATCGTTGTGCGTGTATGGAAAAGTCCTTTCCAGTGAGGTATCATACGTCGCTGTATCTGCGATAAGAACGAAGAACCAGCTGTTCCCATTCTTTGTGAATTTTGAACGACCGATCATAAATTCTCAATAATCGTGCTAAAACATCGTTGTCCGTGTATTGAAAATTACTACCCAATGAGATATCATACGTCGCTGTATCTGCTATAAGAACGAAGAACCAGCTGTTTCATTATTTGTCAATTTTGAACAACCAATCATAAAATCTCTAATAATCGTGCTATGAAACCGTTGACACATCGTTGTGCGTGTATTGAAGAGTCCTTTCGAATGAGGTATCATACGTCGCTGTATCTGCGATAAGAACGAAGAGCGAGCCGTTTTCATTCTTGAATTTTGAACGACCGATCATAAAATCTCTAATAATCCTGTCATGGTAACCGCTAATACATCGTTGTGCGTGTATTGAAAATACTTTCAATGAGGTATCATACGTCGCTTTATCTTTGAAAAGAACGAAGAACCAGATGTTTTCATTCTTCGTGAATTTTGAACGACCGCTCATAAAATCTCTAATAATCGTGTTATGGTAACCGTTGATACATCGTTGTGTGTGTTAAAAGTCTTTTCCAATGAGGTATCATTCGTCGCTGTATTCGCGATAAAAACGAAGGAACAGCTGTTTCCATTTTTGGTGCATCTTGAATGAGCGATCATAGAATCTCTAATGATCGTGTTATGAAAACCGTTGGCCCACCGTTGTCCGGCAATGAAAAGCCTTCCCAATGAAGTATCATACGTTGCAGTGTCTGCGATAGGACCAACGAAACAGCTGTTTTCATTATTTGTGGATTTTGAACGAATAATCATAAAATGTCTAATAATCGTGTTATGGTAACCGCTAATACATCGTTTTGCGTGTTTCAAGATCCTTCCCAATGAGGTACCATACGTCGCTGTATCTGCGATAAGATCAAGAACCAGCTGTTTTCATTCTTTGTGAATTTTGAATGACCGATCATAAAATCTCTTATAATCGTGTTATGGTAACCTTTGATACATCGTTGTGCGTGCATTGAAAAGTCCTTTCCAATGAGGTATAATACGTTGCTGTATCTGCGATAATAACGAAGAACCAGCTGTTTTCATTCTCTGTGAATTTTGAACGACCGATCATAAAATCTCTAATAATCGTGGTATGGTAACCGTTGATACATCGTTGTGCGTGTATTGAAAAGTCTTTCCAGTGAGGTATCATACGTCGCTGTCTCTGCGATAAGAACGAAGAAACAGCTGTTTTCATTTTTTGTGCATCTTGAATGACCGATCATAGAATCTCTAATGATCACGCTATGGAAAACGTTGATAAAGTGTTGTGCGGGCACTGAAAAAGCATTTCCAATGAGGAAATGAGGAACTCATACGTCGCAGTGTCTGCGATAGGAACAACGAGACAGCTTTTTCAATTTTTTGTGGATTTTGAACGATAGATCATAAAATCTCTAATAATCGTGTCATGGTATCTGCTAATACATCGTTATCCCTGTATCAAAAAGTCCTTTCCAATGAAGTATCATGCGTCGCTGTATCTGCGATAAGAACGAAGAACCAGCTGTTTGCATTCTTTGTGAATTGTGAACGACCGATCATAAAATCACTGATAATCGTGAGGTCTCTGAATGACCGATCATAAAGTCTCCAATAATCATGCTATTGAGAATGTTGATACACTGTTGTGCGGGCACTGAAAGGCCTTTCAATGAGGTCGCTGTATCTGCGATAAGAACGAAGAACCAGCTGTTTTCATTCTTTGTGAATTTTAACGACCAATCATAAAATCTCTAATAATCGTGTCATGGTAACCGCTACTTCGTTGTGCGTGTATTGGAAAGTACTCTCCAATGAGGTATCATTCGTCGCTGTTTTCGCGATAAAAACGAAGAAACAGCTGTTTCCATTTTTGTGCATCTTGAATGAGCGATCATAGAATCTCTTATAATCGTGTTATGGAACCGTTGATCCACCGTTGTCCGGGTACTGAAAAGGCATTCCCAATGAGGTATCATACGTCGCAGTGTCTGCGATAGGACCAACGAAACAGCTGTTTTCATTTTTTGTGGATTTTGAACGTTAGATCATAAAATCTCTCATAATCGTGTTAAGGTAACCGCTAATTCATCGTTGTGCGTGTTTCAAAAAATCTTCCCCAATGAGGTATCATACGTCGCTGTATCTGCGATGAGAAAGATGAACCAGCTGTTTTCATTCTTTGTGAATTTTGAACGACCGATCATAAAATCTCTAATAATCGTGTTATGGTAACCGTTGATACATCGTTGTGCGTGTATTGAAGAGTCCTTTATAATGAGGTATCACACGTCGCTGTATCTGCGATAAGAACGAAGAACCAGCTGTTTTCATTTATTGTGCATCTTGAACGACCGATCATAGAATCTCTAATAATCGTGTTATGGTAACCGTTGATACATCGTTGTGCGTGTATTGAAGAGTCCTTTATAATGAGGTATCACACGTCGCTGTATCTGCGATAAGAACGAAGAACCAGCTGTTTTCATTTATTGTGCATCTTGAATGAGCGATCATAGAATCTCTTATAATCGTGTTATGGAAACCGTTGGTCCACCGTTGTCCGGGCACTGAAAAATCCTTCCCAATGAGGTATCATACGTCGCAGTCTCTGCGATAGGACCAGAAACAGCTGATCTCATTTTTGTGGATTTTGAACGATAGATCATAAAATCTCCAATAATCGTGTTATGGTAACCGCTAATACATCGTTGTGCGTGTTTTAAAAAATCCTTACCAATGAGGTATCATACGTCGCTGTATCCGCGATAAGAACGAAGAACCAGCTGTTTTCATTCTTTGCGAATTTTGAACTACCGATCATAAAATCTCTAATAATTGTGTCATGGTAACCGCTAATACATCGTTGTGCGTGTATTGAAAAGTACTTTCAATGAAGTATTAAACGTCGCTGTAACTGCGATAAGAACGAAGAACCAGCTGTTTTCATTCGTTGTGAATTTTGAACGACCAATCATAAGATCTCTAATAATCATGTTATGGTAACCATTGATACAATGTTGTGCGTGTATTGAAAAGTCCTTTCCAATGAGGTATCATACGTCGCTGTATTTGCTATATAAACGAAGAGACAGCTGTTTTCATTTTTTGCATCTTGAATGACCGATCATAGAATCTCTAATGAGCATGCTACGGAAAATGTTGATACACGGTGTGCGGGCACTGAAAAAGCCTTCCCAATGAGGTATCATACGTTGCAGTCTCTGCGATAGGACCAACGAAACAGCTGTTTTCATTTTTTGTGGATTTTGAACAATAGATCATAATATCTCTAATAATCGTGTTATCGTAACCGCTAATACATCGTTGTGCGTGTTTCAAAAAATCCTTCCCAATGAGGTATCATACGTCGCTGTATCTGCGATGAGATCGAAGAACCAGCTGTTTTCATTCTTTGTGAATTTTGAACGACCGATCATAAAATCTCTTTTAATCGTGTTATGGTAACCTTTGATACATCGTTGTGCATGTATTGAAGAGTCCTTTCAATGAGGTATAATACGTCGCTGTATCTGCGATGAGAACGAAGAACCGGCTGTTTTCATTCTTTGTGAATTTTGAACGACGGATCATAAAATCTCTAATAATCGTTTTATGGTAACCGTTGATACATCGTTATCCGTGTATTGAAAAGTCCTTTCCAATGAGGTATTACACGTCGCTGTATTCGCTATAAAAACAAAGAAACAGCTGTTTTCATTTTTTGTGCATCTTGAATGACCGATCATATAATCTCTAATGAGCATGCTATGGAAAATGTTGATACACCGTTGTGCGGGCACTGAAAAGCCTTTCCAATGAGGTATCATACGTCGCAGTATCTGCGATAAGAACAAAGAACCAGCTGTTTTCTTTCTTTGTGAATTTTGAACGACCGATCGTAAAATCTCTCATGATCGTGAGGTCGCTGAATGACCGATCATAGAATCTCTGATAATATTGCTACGGAAATTGTTGATACACCGTTGTGCGGGCACTGAAAAGGCCTTTCCAATTATCAAACGTCGCTGTATCTGCGATAAAAACGAAGAACCAGCTGTTTTCATGCTTTGTGAATTTTGAACGACTGATCATAAAATCTCTAATAATCGTGTCATGGTAACCGATAATACATCGTTGTGCGTATATTGAGAAGCAATTTCCAATGAATTATCATACGTCGCTGTATCTGCGATAAGAACGAAAGCCAGCTGTTTTCATTCTTTGTAAATTTTGAACGACCGATCATAAAATCTCTAATAATCGTGTTATGGTAACCGTTCATACATCGTTGTGCGTGTATGGAAAAGTCCTTTCAGTGAGGTATCATACGTCGCTGTATCTGCGATAAGAACGAAGAACCAGCTGTTTTTATTCTTTGTGAATTTTGAACGACTGATCATGAAATCTCTAATAATCGTGTCATGGTAACCGATAATACATCGTTGTGCGTATATTGAGAAGTAATTTCCAATGAGGTATCATACGTCGCTGTATCTACGATAAGAACGAAGAACCAGCTGTTTTCATCCTTTGTGAATTTTGAACGACCGATCATAAAATTTCTGATAATCGTGTTATGGTAACCGTTGATACATCGTTGTGCGTGTATTGAAGAGTCCTTTCGAATGAGGTATCATACGTCGCTGTATCTGCGGTAAGAACGAAGAACCAGCTGTTCCCATTCTTTGTGAATTTTGAACGACCGATCATAAATTCTCCAATAATCGTGCTAAAACATCGTTGTCCGTGTATTGAAAATTACTTTCCAATGAAATATCATACGTCGCTGTATCTGCTATAAGAACGAAGAACCAGCTGTTTCATTCTTTGTCAATTTTGAACGACCAATCATAAAATCTCTAATAATCGTGCTATGAAACCGTTGACACATCGTTGTGCGTGTAAAGAGTCCTTTCGAATGAGGTATCATACGTCGCTGTATCTGCGATAAGAACGAAGAGCGAGCCGTTTTCATTCTTTGTGAATTTTGAACGACCGATCATAAAATCTCTAATAATCCTGTCATGGTAACCGCTAATACATCGTTGTGCGTGTATTGAAAGGTACTTTCAATGAGGTATCATACGTCGCTTTCTCTTTGAAAGAACGAAGAACCAGATGTTTTCATTCTTCGTGAATTTTGAACGACCGCTCATAAAATCTCTAATAATCTTGTTATGGTAACCGTTGATACATCGTTGTGTGTGTATTGAAAAGTCTTTTCCAATGAGGTATCATTCGTCGCTGTATTCGCGATAAAAACGAAGGAACAGCTGTTTTCATTTTTTGTGCATCTTGAATGATCGATCATAGAATCTCTAATGATCGTGTTATGAAACCGTTGGCCCACCGTTGTCCGGGCAATGAAGGCCTTCCCAATGAAGTATCATACGTTGCAGT
Source organism: Novius pumilus (assembly GCA_020654155.1). Taxonomy (NCBI): domain Eukaryota; kingdom Metazoa; phylum Arthropoda; class Insecta; order Coleoptera; family Coccinellidae; genus Novius; species Novius pumilus. The sequence goes on from JAIFOV010000214.1 coordinate 32,826, forward strand.
GTCTGCGGTAGGACCAACGAAACAGCTGTTTTCATTATCTGTCGATTTTGAACGAAAGATCATAAAATCTCTAATAATCGTGTTATGGTAACCGCTAATACATCGTTGTGCGTGTTTCAAAAAATCCTTCCCAATGAGGTACCATACGTCGCTGTATCTGCGATAAGATCCAAGAACCAGCTGTTTTCATTCTTTGTGAATTTTGAATGACCGATCATAAAATCTCTTATAATTGTGTTATGGTAACCTTTGATACATCGTTGTGCGTGCATTGAAAAGTCCTTTCCAATGAGGTATAATACGTCGCTGTATCTGCGATAAGAACGAAGAACCAGCTGTTTTCATTCTCTGTGAATTTTGAACGACCGATCATAAAATCTCTAATAATCGTGGTATGGTAACCGTTGATACATCGTTGTGCGTGTATTGAAAAGTCTTTTCCAGTGAGGTATCATACGTCGCTGTCTCTGCGATAAGAACGAAGAAACAGCTGTTTTCATTTTTTGTGCATCTTGAATGACCGATCATAGAATCTCTAATGATCACGCTATGGAAAACGTTGATAAAGTGTTGTGCGGGCACTGAAAAAGCATTTCCAATGAGGAATGAGGAACTTATACGTCGCCGGTCGCGGTCTACCATCGTGATACGGCGTTTATTTTCCGGCTGGCTCAAATTTCCGACATCAAAGATTCCCACCTTCGCGGCCTTTTCGGCTTGCGAATATAAAGTCGCTTAATTTTTCTAATTCCGGCGTGCCGTCATCAATATCCGTAACGTGATTTAAATACGCGTATTTGAGAGCATCAGGTAATTTATGTCCTAGCGATTGTACTAGTTCCGGGCTATACAAGTACCCAATAGAATTAAATGATTTAAAGGCAATCACCGCGTTTCGGACTTTCGCCGCGAAGTGGCTGAGTTTTATTCGTCGATTCAATGCGGTAATCGCGCGAGTTCCGAAAATATTCTCTGCGGCCACCCGCTTATTACCATAGTGCAAATCTAGCGTGCGAATTATTTCAGCCGGATCCTCACTTGTCGCAAATAAGGCGCTCACTAGTTCTCGCGCCTCGCCCTTTAAAGCTTCAAACAATCTCGCAAAATTTTCCCTTTCGGAGAAACCACCCAGATTTACCGACAACTCATACGCTTTCCTAAAGTAAAATATTCTAACGGGTTCCCCGCAAATGTGGGTAATTGTTTAACCGCGGTCATTCGATTAACAAATTGCGCGCTTATCTGACTTACTGTGACTTCTCGGGTCGCGGACAGCGCCTTCTCAATTGCTTCCGCAATTCGTGTAGCTGGGTCGACCGCTGGTACCACTTCCGTCGCTCGCGATGGTCCCGGCTGTTCCACGAAATCAGACACCGACAGCACCCGTACATCGCTGTTTTTTGATCCCGCCTCTGTAGTTCTTCCCGTTCGCGATTTTCCGGCCCTCCTCCGCTGCCAGTTTCTCCTCGTATCTCGTTGTTGGGATCCGCGACTCTGCCGTTTGTCCCATCTTCGTAGATTGCGCCTTTTGCTGAGAGAATGTTTTCTTTCTGGCTCGCAACCGTGGCCTGCGTTGGTTGCTTCTCGTTATTTTCCAGTTGTTCTGGGCTTCCTTGTTCTTACTGGTTTCGTGCTTCCACCTTTTTTCGTGGTAGCCACCTTCGCCTTCTTCGACGTTTTCATTGTAGAATTTTCACTTCTGTTCACTTTCCGTTCCACTGATAGACCCCGAATTTTCCGTCACTTTCCCGGGTTTCACGGCACCACTTTGTTACTTCCTCGGGCTAACAGGTTCAACCAAATCAACCGTGAAATTTTACAAGTATATTTTTTTGAAATTTTACAATCGATGACAATGCGATAAACAGTTCCGAATAGTCCAAAGACGCCAATGTACTGATCCCTTTTCCTTCGCGGGTTTGCAGGTCCCGGACGAATCCGTCTTCTCTTTCACCCTCGATGCTATTGGTGGTCGCGCCGTTGTTCGTAACGGAACTCCCGGCCGGCACACGCGCCATGGTGGTTCGCACGCGTCACTCCGCGACCCCCTTCGGTTCACAGTCCGCGACGTTCCGATTCGGCCAAACGCCACTACCCCCGGTACGCACTTCCACTACCCCCGGTACGCACTTCCACTTCCTTACCTACTTCACAATTACAGAGCCGAAAAGTGAGACAATTACATTCATGGGATCATACATCTCTTAATTAAGATAGCTAATTACAAACAACACTAGCGTCAATACATTAATACATTGATTGCAGTGGCCTAGCACGTCATAAACATCGGTACCACCCAGGGTTGTATGTAAAATAACAAGTGACGCACATCAATTCATAGTCGCCCCTGCCGTAATTTGTTCGTCCTTTGCGTATTACCGAAATAGGATTGGAATCACCGCGCCGGAGACTAGTACCATATACTGACTTTATTTGATCATGAACGACAATTTGACGTCGGTGTATCGCGAGTTTGAAACAATTGCAACCAATTGTTAGCTATGTCGGCAATTACAATCGTGTTTATTCGGCCTTGGGGAGGTGAGTTAAGTATGACCGTCAATCCCGAAAGATTCCAGGGCGCCGTCAGCCAAAGAATCCCTCTGGCAACGGACGCGGCATCATGGCAACGCCGGCTCAACAGTCCGTTCCACTTAGTTCTGGAAAACAGAGGAAAGGATTACGGAAATCGACCGACTTGCGAGAATCGTCAACTGCGCGCTTGATGACGACCCCGGGCCGGGCAATCTCGATTCCGATCATCGTCTTTCCGTGTCCTGTGCCCAGGACGCGTTAGAACAGGGGCACCGGGCGAAGTGCATCATTCTCTTCAAACCGGTCAACCGCGTCCACAGTCCCCCACGTTGCAATCCATCCCGACTTCATTTCGACTCATATCGCTCTAATTAATTTTCGTGAAGCTAGTGGTCGTAACTCAACCGACCCGTAGTACCGTTCGTCAAATTGCCGAACCCCGAGGGTTATCGTTATCGCCGTGAGCTTGGGAAATGCGGGGTGATTCCAACCTCGTATGATTAATTGAATTATCATTTAATTTTGACCTCAGGACAGCGTATGAGTATATTGGTTAATTGCAAAACGGTGCCAGCGACCGCGACATTTGACACGCGCGTGTGGTCCTCACGACGTCGCATCGGGGTGGTCGTATTCTGAATTTTAATGAACCGTGGCGATACCCTTGGACGACGAAATACAATACTTTTATTCTTCGGTTCAAATTTACGGTTTACCCGTCGCCCCATGCCCATTTAAAACCTCCTTAACAAAAACGAGTCAAGTACGACATGTTTACGATATCCGCCCGGAGAAATTTACGAGACGGCGTGTGACGCTACCCGACCCGGTTCTAATTCGACATTCTTTCGATATTTCAATCTTTTTACCCAAGTTGTCTTTCATTTTTTCCTACAATGGTAACCGTTGATACATCGTTGTGCGGGTATTGAAAAGTCCTTTCCAGTGAGGTATCATACGTTGCTGTATCTGCGATAAGAACGAAGAACCAGCTGTTTTCATTTTTTGCGCATCTTGAATGACCGATCATTTAATCTCTAATGAGCACGCTATAGGAAACGTTGATAAATTGTTGTGCGGGCACTGAAAAAGCCTTTCAATGAGGAATCATGCGTCGCTGTATCTGCGATGAGAACGAAGAACTAGCTGTTTGCAATCATTGTGAATTTTGAACGACCGATCATAAAATCTCTAATAATCATGTCATGGTAACCGCTAATACATCGTTGTGCGTGTTTTGAAATTTACTTTTCAATGAGGTATCATACGTTGCTGTATCTGCTATAAGAATGAAGAACCAGCTGTTTTCATTCTTTGTGAATTTTGAACGACCGATCATAAAATCTCTAATAATCGTGTTATGGTAACCGTTGATACATCGTTGTGCGTGTATTGAAGAGTCCTTTATAATGCGGTATCATACGTCGCTGTATCGGCGATAAGAACGAAGAACAAGCTGTTTTCATTTTTTGTGCATCTTGAATGACCGATTGATGAGCACGCTATAGGAAACGTTGATGAATTGTTGTGCGGCTACTGAAAAAGCCTTTCCAATGAGGTATCATACGTCGCAGTGTCTACGATAGGAACAACGAAACAGCTGTTTTCATTTTTTGTGGATTCTGAACGACAGATCATATAATCTCTAACAATCATGTCATGGTAACCGCTGATACATCGTTGTGTGTGTATTGAAAAGTCCTTTCCAATGAGGTATCATACGTCGCTGTATCTGCGATAAGAACGAAGAACCAGCTGTTTTCATTCTTTTTGAATCTTGAACGACCGATCGTAAAATTTCTAATAATCGTGTTATGAAACCATTGATACACCGTTGTGCGTGTATTGAAAAGTACTCTTCAATGAGGTATCATACGTCGCTGTATTCGGTATGAAAACGAAGAAACAGCCGGTTTCATTTTTGTGCATCTTGAATGACCGATCATAGAATCTCTAATGAGCATGCTATGAAAAACGTTGTTACACCGTTGTGCGGCCACTGAAAACGCCTTCTCAATGAGGTATCATACGTGGCAGTGTCTGCGATAGGAACAACGAAACACCTTTTTTCATTTTTTGGGGATTTTGAACAATAGATCATAAAATCTCTTATAATCGTGTCATGGCAACCGCTAATACATCGTTGTCCGTGTATCAAAAAATCATTTCTAATGAGGTATCATACGTCGCTGTATCTGCGATACAAACGAAGAACCAGCTCTTTTCATTCTTTGTGAATTTTGAACGACCGATCATAAAACCTCTAATAATCGTGTTATGGTAACCGTTGATACATCATTGTATGTGTATTGAAGAATTCTTTTCAATGAGGTATCATACGTCGCTGTATCAGCGATAAAACGAAAAACCAGCTGTTTTCATTCTTTGTGAATTTTGAACGACCGATCATAAAATCTCTTATAATCGTGTTATGGTAAACTTTGATACATCGTTGTGCGTTTATTGAAGAGTCCTTTCGAATGAAGTATCATACGTCGCTGTATCTGCGATAAGAACGAAGAACCAGCTGTTTTCATTTTTTGTGAATTTTGAACGACCGATCATAAAATCTCTCATAATCGTGAGGTCGCTGAATGACCGATCATAGAATCTCTAATAATGATGCTACGGAAAATGTTGATACACCGTTGTGCGAGCACTGAAAAGGCCTTTCAATGAGGTATCAAACGTCGCTGTATCTGCGATAAGAACGAAGAACCAGATGTTTTCATTCTTTGTGAATTTTGAACGACCGATCGTAAAATTTCTAATAATCGTGTTATGGTAACCACTGATACACCGTTGTGCGTGTATTGAAAAGTCCTCTTCAATGAGGTATCATACGTCGCTGTATTCGGTATGAAAACGAAGAAACAGCCGGTTTAATTTTTGTGCATCTTGAATGACCGATCATAGAATCTCTAATGAGCACGCTATGGGGAACGTTGATAAAATGTTGTGCGGGCACTGAAAAGCCTTTCAATGAGGTATCATACGTGGCAGTGTCTGCGATAGGAACAACGAAACAGCTTTTTTCATTTTTTGTGGATTTCGAACGATAGATCATAAAATCTCTTAAAATCGTGTCATGGCAACCGCTAATACATCGTTGTCCGTGTATCAAAAAATCCTTTCTAATGAGGTATCATACGTTGCTGTATCTGCGATACGAACGAAGAACCAGCTGTTTTCATTCTTTGTGAATTTTGAACGACCGATCATAAAACCTCTAATAATCGTGTTATGGTAACTGTTGATACATCGTTGTGTGTGTATTGAAGAATTCTTTCCAATGAGGTATCATACGTCGCTGTATCTGCGATAAGAACGAAGAACCAGCTGTTTCATTCTTTGTGAATTTTGAACGAGCAATCATAAAATCTTTCATAATCGTGTCATGGTCCCCGCTAATACATCGTTGTGTGTGTATTGAAAAGTACTTTTCAATGAGGTATCATACCTCGCTGTATCTGCGATAAGAACGAAGAACCAGCTGTTTTCATTCTTCGTGAATTTTGAACGACCGCTCATAAAATCTCTAATAATCGTGTCATGGTAACCGCTAATACATCGTTGTGCGTGTATTAAAATTACTTTCAATGAGGTATCATACGTCGCTGTATCTGCGATAAGAACGAAAAACCAGCTGTTTTCATTCTTTGTGAATTTTGAACGACCGATAATAACATCTTTAATCATCGTGTCATGGTAACCGCTAATACATCGTTGTGCGTGTATTGAAAAGTACTTTCAATGAGGTATAATACGTCGCTGTATCTGCGATAAGAACGAAGAACCAGCTGTTTTTATTCTACGTGAATTTTGAACGACCGCTCATAAAATCTCTAATAATCGTGTTATGAAACCGTTGATCCACCGTTGTCTGGGCACTAAAAAGGCCTTCTTAATGAGGTATCATACGTCGCAGTGTCTGCGATAGGACCAACGAAACAGCTGTTTTCATTTTTTGTGGATTCTGAACGATAGATCATAAAATCTCTAATAATCGTGTTATGGTAACCAAGGATACATCGTTGTGCGTGTATTGAAAAATACTTTCAATGAGGTATCATACGTTGCTGTACCTGCGATAAAACGAACAATCAGCTGTTTTCATTCTTTGTGAATTTTGAACGACCGATCATAAAATCTATAATAATCGTGTCATGGTAACGGCTAATACATCGTTGTGCGTGTATTGAAAAGTACTTTCCAATGAGGTATCATACGTCGCTGTATCTGCGATAAGATCGAAGAACCAGCTGTTTACATTCTTTGTGAATGTTGAACGACCGATCATAAAATCTCTTATAATCGTGTTATGGTAACCTTTGATACATCGTTGTCCGAAACGTACCTTTCGGATCTAACTATCGAACGTCGCCCGGTGCACCGTTCGGACTTGAACTTTTCGGCATATCTCCGAAACCCTTTCGGACTCTGACTTAAACGGTCGAACAAATACACCGTTCGGATTAACTTTTCGGCATATCTCGGAAAGACCTTTCACTTTACTCGGGCGGAAATCACCGTTGGACTTGAACTTTTCGCATATCTCCGAAAGACCTTTCGGACTCTAACTTAAACGTCGCCCGAATCCCGTTCGGATTGAACTTTTCGGCATATCTCCGAAATGCACCTTTCGGACTCTGACTGCTAAACGGTCGAAGAAATACACCGTTCGGACTTGAACTTTCGACATATCTCCAAACGTACCTTTCGGACTTTTTTCCTGTCGCCCGAAATGGGTTCGGCTTGAACTTTCGGCATATCTGAAATGCCCTTTGGACTCTGATGCAAACGGTCGAACGAAATACACCGTTCGGATTGAACTTCCGCATATCTCCGAAACCACCTTTCGGACTCTAACTTAACGTCGCCCGAATCCCGTTGGCTTGAACTTTCGTATCTCCGAAAGACCCGGACTTATC
>JAIFOV010000686.1:0-40092 GCA_020654155.1 Novius pumilus
GGAAATTATTTGAATAGGGCATAGGTTAACAAAATTGAGAGGACGGAAGGGTATGGGACCGGTTGGAGTAGTTTGTTTCTGTTTTAATCTTGTTAATACAACGATAACTTCACTTCTAAAGTTTAGTTTCTCCATTTCATTAAGAGTCCCTACTATTGGGACTAGGGACTCAAAAAAAGCCCGGTCGTCATTAGGAGGTTCTTGGTTTTTCTTCATGTACTCCATCAATGCCAATTACCGTCGACAGCTCCTAATATATATATATATGCTCCAATAATATAGCATAAATTTTCTGTCATGTGTATTTGACTGTTGTACGAATTGTTTTTTCGCCAACCAGTTATTCAAAATATTTTCTGTAAGAAATAAATAAGGAATAAAACAAGAAAAATATAAATCTCAGATTTTTTTTTTAATTAATGAAATAAGTAAAGGTTTACACTAATTAATTTTTATTATTTGGTAAAATAGATTAAATTAAAGTCGGTAATTGTTTTCATGACGATTCGATGCTCTTGCGACTATGAACTAAAATATTTTTATTTTGTATAAACAAGATAACATCCGTAATCTGTTCTATAAGATACAACTCTTTATTGATTAATATTGAAGAACTATCGTATGTAATTTCTCCCTCCTTTAACTTAACAGGCATCTCTTACAGAGGTAGTTCTAGCCTCTCTGTACATATTGCAAAGATAACACATGGTACCCTGCACTAGAGCCGCATGTGAACATTCTTCCAAGTGATACCTCCCAGGCACGAATTGCATTGAACAAAGTCGTTTGTTGACGTTTGCTTTTGGGAAACGAAGCAAGTGAGTCACATTATCGAAATGTAGAAGTAGGAAGGTCTTCAAATATTCGCGATATTTGACGATATCAGGATTTGAATCGAATAAATCCTGTCCTTTCACCTTACACTCGAAGAAGTAGTACCACCGTCTTCCTGGGTGCTGTGTTCTGGAATGTCGATAACCCAATTGGTTATTTCAAAAGTCGTGTTTTGACCTCAATTCACATTTTCAAATAAGAAGCGGAAGAAGTCGCGATCGCGTAATTTTCACCGTTTGGTAAAGACCGATAATAATTGCAATCGGTAATTAAACCGTTATCGTACGTTTTCGATTTTTTGATCTTTAAAGAATTACAAAATTTACATTCAAAACCGACATCGGCCGACGGTCTGTATCCTTAACATCCTTCGTGGATGTGGATTTATCGCATGAATCGCACTAAACCCAGTCATCGATTTTTTTTTGGAGGTGCACACTTTCGGGCAATTGAATTTGCCGCAATATATACATTTATTAATTGACAACTCGTCGGTGGACGATGATGAGGCAACAGTTGTCCGACTGCCTGTTAAGGTATCTGTTTTGATAATTATTATTTGCTGAACGAACTTTTTACTTGGCTTCTTTTAATATCCTGGCTGTTAAATTTTCACAAGTTTGTAAACGTCTTGTGTTTCAAAATCAATGTGATGACCAGTCTTTATCACATGATTAGCTAAAGAGGATGTGGTGTCTTTATTTCTCACAGCGTTTTTATATTCATCTCTTCTGGTACTAATTCTCCGGTTGGTTTGTCCTATATAAGAAAGATTACAATTTCGGCATGGAACTTCGTAGACCCTTTGATCTTCGAGTGGAATTTGGTCTTTAGGTGTATATATATATATATGAAAAACAGGGGTTGTGGGAAATGCAGCAACTAATCCGGGCAATAAGTAGAATCTATTTCATTCTCTTACCAAGCTTTCGAAGGTTATTTCCTCTTTTTCAAGGTTTCTACAAAGTGTGAAATTATGATAATACAATTATATGTACATATCAATATTACAAAACTTACGAATATTAAGATTTATCGGGATGAGGATATTCAACAATCATTCGTATTTTCAAGTGGTGTTGTACAAGTAATTCGCAGTATTATTAACCTAGAACAATGTTATTGTTAAACTGACATGTGATTTCTTTCAACAATTGACTTTATATAAAGTAGATCAAAGGTATCAAATGTAGATCAATCATCCAAGCTAAGTAAGTACGAGTAAATTTCACTAAGTCCGTTTATGTCAGTTCTTTTATTCATTGAATGCTGGTTTCTGTTGATGTGAACCATTTCAGAAATAGCCTCTTCGTTTGTCTTCTTTCTAACTCCAGAACTTTCACACCTTCATAATTAATACGATGACCTGTAATGTTAACATGTTGTGTCAAAGCACTTGCATTTGGTTTCAACCTGCACTCACTTTTGTGTGATGTAATTCTTTTGCTCAAATTTCTCTCTGTTTGTCCTACATATATCAGAGGACATTCACCACATTCAAGGGAATAAACAACGTACGCCCTCTCTTGAGGTAAAGAAGGGTCTTTTACTTTAGAAAAAATCAATTTTCCCAATGTAGTCAATAACCTGGTGGATATTTTTACTCCAGGAAGAATCTTAAGTATCTTGATTATTTCCGGTGTTAATCCTCTGACAAAAGGCAAAGAAACGCAAAAGAAACCGGATTGACCCTCATCTTCACTTGTACCCATATTAACGTCCATTCGTGAAACATCTGTTAGTCGACGTTTTGGATTCGAGGCATAAATCAGTGACCTCAAAAGATGAGGTGGATATGAATTATCCAACAAAGTTTCGAAAAGTCTTTTATAATTCTTTTGTTTGTATTGCGGATGACAAATACGATCTATTCTGTTTTTTAATCCTAATACCATATTAATTTTCATTTTTTGACCATGATATGAAAAATAACTCATGTATCTTCCTGAGCTACTGGGTTTTGATACCAATCGATAGTTATGCGGTTATGGTCATCTCTTATTACCATTGTGTCCAGGAAAGGTACGCCATTTTGTGTCTCTTCTTCTAACGTGAATTGGATACATTTATTTTCGTTGTTCATGAGATGTACTATATTATGTGTTTGTTCTTCAGGTACGGCTGTTATTATGTCATCTACATATTTTTTAATAAACGGTATTCTGTAATCTATCTTGATCATAATCCTGTCCAAAATGTAATCCATGACATAATTCGCTATGATAGGCGACATCGATGCTCCCATAGGTGTACCTAAAATTATCTTATAGTAATCTTCTCTATATTTGAAATACGAATTTTCGACGACGAACTTCAATGTTTTTTAAAAGTTTGTTCATCCAAATTTGTATGAACAGAAATAACATCCCATTTATAATGTATGCTCTCAACATGAGTTCCAACGAAATATTCGAAAACAAAGAAACCACGTCCAGGCTGATCAGTCTGTAACCGTTAGGTAACTGAAAATTATTAAACTTTTCCGAGAATTGAAACGAATCTTTTATGTAGTATTCGTTGTTTACGTCGTACGCCCTGAGGAGTATGTCAGCTATGTAAAGGTGCGTCCAGATACGTTCGAGGCAGCGTACGGATTCATCGAAACCGGCGCATTTCTTTGTATATTAACGGCTTTGGGTGACATATTAAGTACCGAACGAACGCCTGTCAAATTTTCTACCCGTCCACATTAGTGCGAGGCAGTATTTTAAACGATCTCACCAAGGGATCCTAGAGAGGTAAACAGTTCACCGAACGTTCAACATCCGTACGGGACCGATCCGTTTGGGGTGGGTACGGCGAATTTGGAACCGCGGCATGTGAACGAGAGAATACATTTTGCTTTTCTTTTTTCGAAACCTTAAAACGACTTGCGAAATGCGACTGCAACTCATGTTTTTTTTTTTTATTTTGCAACAAGGATGTATATATTTCATGATGCAAAAAAAAATTAATCATTAAAATTCAAAAGCGGATCGATTTATTAATAGAGATCGATTAAATTAATCTAATTTCTAAAAAATTTTTTTGCACTTTGCGGAATGAGATTGAAATTTAGGAGATGAATTTCCAATTAATAACGTTATCTGTTCTGTTGCAACAATCTACTCTAAAAATGTATTTTTAAAAGCAGATCTTTCCATTTCTCCATAGTATTTGTAGAGAATTGAACCATTGCTTACTGTTGGTTCATTTGCGACCACACTATCGAAAAGTTAGTTTAATTTCCCAAAAGGAACAATGAAAATATTCCGAGTCCAAATGAATTTGAAATTATTCCAATTAAGTGAATTTGCAGCGAATGTCAGCTATTAATCCATGTTTCCATAATTTGAAATAGATGAAAACAAATTGTTCAAACTTATTAAATCAAATTGACCTACGGTCGCTTTCTAAATGTCATCTTTTCAACGTTTATTGCATTGTGAACAATATAATATTGTAGCTGTCGAACCGTCAATATCCGTTTTTCTTGGAAAGAGGAGGGTTGATTTTAGAAAGCGGATAGTCAATCATTTTTCCCACAAGGTTTTTTCCACGAATTCGAAAACTGTAACTTGCTAGAACATTTTGAAAGAAATGCGGCTCATTCATTTTAAACATCGATATGAGTGAGTCAAACGAAAAAGTGTTGAGTTTTATGAAAGAGATAGACTACGTCGGGTTCTATGGAAAAAACATGAAAAATTGAATATGAATGTGGTGAAAGAAGAAGATGCTTGGAGAGATATTAGATAATTAATCGTCGCTCATTGTTCGTTTTTTCTTTCAATTCACAAATAGGAATAAATCGAAACAAAAAGTCGATGTTATGTAGCGTCTACATAATGGCCCAGCATTGGGACCAACATCCCATAAATTTCGATACTCGAAAATCAACTTGAAAAGGTCTTCTCCTGTGCGAAACAGCGATGCCAAATCTATCCATGGAATTTAATAAGATTGTAATGACATTTTTTGGCCGTATTTTTTGTATAGATACACCGAAATGGTGAATTAAAGTAATGAAAACCAAATAAATGAAAATCCGTGCCTGTTAATATGATCAAATTTCGTTTTTACAACAAACAATAAGGATAAACCGTTTCGTACTCATAATCGTATTCAAATATCGTCAGGGTAGCAGAGAAGTCAAGTGTTTTATCGTCTAGGTGACGAGCGATATATAACGTCACCAGCATTGGCCGACGATGGCTTCGTTGTCGGTTTTCTGGAATACTTCAAAGGAAGAGGGTACAACGGAACTGAAACCCTAGACGGCTTCTATAAAGATACGGAAAAAATTTCTTGCGATCATAGGAAGAAACATGTAGTTTTAACTCATTAGTGAATTTTGAATTGAAAACATCATCATCTAGAAATAAGAGCAAATGGAATATTTGTAGAAGTGCATTCCTTCGATATACAAACACGCAAAGAAAATATAGTAATGCGTTTATAGTTTGTACTCATCTGATTTCTGGAGAAACTGTTCGTTGCTTAGGGTGAAACAGTAAAAATCGTCAAAATGACCGCATTTGGACAGAGTGAAATTTGTTTATTAATCGTTATTGAATTAGGAACTCTCAAAGCCGTGAACCATTTATTGATTTATATAGGTCATTATTTCGCAAAAAATGTATATAATCTAGATTACATTTATCCACATAATATAGGACAAAAAATTTTTGTGAACACGATTGAAAGATCATTAATTTTCGCTTGTTCCTGAATCGTTCTGAATCAGGTAATAAGGGATCAATGGGTGGTATATATTTGAAGCAAATAGCTTCTCAAATGTTTATCATCTTGGTTATTATGAATGATTTGTTCTTTATTTTGGTTCTAATAGAAGAAAATTGCCGTTTCACTTGTCATTCTTATAGTTTCGTTCTATTTTCATTATAATAAAAGGTCGAAAAGTGCTGAAAATCTGTTCCAGGATGTTGTTATTATTGTTTTACTTATCAATCTTAATAAAGTGTGAAACTTATCCGTACTTTTGTTATAACGAAGAAAAATATTAAATGTTTGACGAAAAATTTACTTTCACGTTGAAATGATCATTTAATTCAAAATAGATAGATAGATAGGATAGGAGGCGAAACCTGTTACAAAAATGTACATATATCATTCAAGACCGGAAGTAGGGTTTTGAAGTAACAAAAAGATCTATCGAAGGACATTTCCGACCTTTATAGGAAGATTATAAATGAAAAATTGAGAACAGTGTTGTACTTTATTTTTTTTATATATTTTAAAACTCTAATCTTCATATCCTTTTTGATAAATTTTCTTTTTTCTATACTCAATAATTTTCGAAGTTTCACACGATGTGTTTCAATTTATATTTTACCTATTAATTTTGTCGTTGTCATATTTTTATATCGGCAATAAGATTGCCAATTTCGATATGACCATATTCGATATGATCATTTCAAATTAAATATCAGTTTTCGTTATAACAAAACTACGTATAAATTTAACATTTCATTAAAATAAAAATTATGTGAAATGATAAATACCAATAAAAATAAGAACATTCTGGGACAAATTTTCAGTACTTTTGACCTTCTGTTATAACGAAAATGAAACGAAACTATAAGGATGAAAAGTGAAACAACAAGTTTCTGCTATTAGAACCAAAATAAAAAACAAATCATTTAACGACAACCAAGATTATAAACATTCGACAAGTTATTTGCTTCAAATATATACCACATAGCCCATAGGTATCCCTTTGATCCTATGCTTACCTGATTCAGAACGATTCGCCAACAAGCGAAAATTAAATCATCAAAACTGTATTTAACAATCGCGTTTATTTATTTTATGTGGCAAACTGAAATCTAGATTATATAACATTTGTTGCAAAATAATGAACTATATAAATCGACAAATGGTTCAAAGCTTTGAGACTTCCTAATTTAATAAAGTTGTAAATAAATTGAAAATGTATTCTCAGAAATACTCGAGGCACAATTTACGAATATGGTTAGAGTCGAAATTTTGATTAGATAATGTACCATATCGCAACCTTACTGGTAGTTAAAGTTTATCTCACCAGGCAGTGTCTCGTTTCACAATTTTTGGCGAGTTTTTTGCAATTGAAATTTCAAAGTTGCTTGACGACATGCGCAAAAAATTATGGAATTCCATTGCCAGTATCGCTACTAAGTGTGCAAGTTGATTGTTCATCGTAACACTAAAAAAATCAATATCGAAGTTGAATGAGTCACAAATTTTGCAAGCGTAAATACATAAAAATTAATCTACCTCTCATTTACTTATAGCCGCTGCCCCTAACGATTTTATTGGGGAACTTGCACACTCACGATATGCCAAGATTAATGATAATTCAACGACGGCAATTTCATATGGAATAAGATATGTAGAATAATTTTAGGACAAAACTTCATGGCATTCACCTTTCCTTTTTTTTCTACCTACTTCCTAATTCATTGGCCTTTTAGAATATTTTTCGGTGACAGGGTAGTTTCGGAGAACAGAACAATAATTTGTGACTTCAAGGTCGCTGACATAGAGTAGAGACGGAGTTTCTGTTTTCCAAACTTGCAAACATCTTTAATCAATAGTTTTTGAATTACGCTCCAAAAATATATAAAAGGGTTGAGTACAGTGTTTTATATGAAGTATTCAATTATTTCGTACCCTTATTGAATGTCATATTTATTTTTATATTTCAGCCAATACTTAATACGAAAGTTTATGATATTCCAATGAAAAACTGTCATTAGACGTCGCGTAATTAAACAGATTTGGAAACGAAGAAGTATAACGGACTTCTATCGAAACTCGTCTAAGAAGCGAAAGGAATGTGAAAAAAATTCTTTCATCTGCTCTAAATTTCACATTCTGGCATCGCTGCACTAGAAAACAGGTACATGTGTATCCTCCGTTATCGTTGCACCCTCTTTTTTTGGTCCAATTTTGAAGTTCGACACCAATAAATCTCGAAAAACATGAAACCAGCACGCGTTAATGCGACGACCTTGCTAGTTGGAAGGCATAGTGGCCCATTATGTGGACGCACCGTTAAACGCGAAATTTGACCTGTTCGACGGAATCCTCGACTGGTAATATGATACGGTCTCCTGAAATTTGTTAATGGGTTCACATGAGATAAGCGGTCCTTTGCTGTATTTCTTATTTACGACCGCACCGCCTCGGTACGGCAATTAGCTTGCTGCCTCGAACGTATCTGGACGCACCTTAAGACGATAGTTTGCTGGTCGGTGCATCTATAGAAGAAACAATTGGTCTTAAACTGAGTGGAACTTTATGTACTTTCGGTAATCCATAATACCTAGGACATATCGAATTATAAATATGCATATTTTTTGCTCTACTCTTATCGATAAACTTTCTTTTTAGTAAATCGGTAACCAACTTATTCGCTCCTTGTTCAATTGTAGACGTTGGATTTCGATTAATTTTCTTGTAATATTTCTCGTCCGATAGTTGGATTCGAGCTAAAAACTCATATTCTTGTTTTTTCATTAAAACTGATACATTTCCTTTATCCGACTTCATAAGAATAAGATCCGAATTATCTTTAAGGAATTTTCTCGTACGAATTACATTCCTCTGTAACATTGATCTGACTTCTTGATTCTTGTGTTTATAATTCGTTAGGATGTTCGTAACTTTCGAAGTAATTATAGTTTTAGTCGGTTTATCTACTTTATCGGTAATGTTTTCAATATCAGCTAGAAAAGTTCTCATCTTCAGTTCTTTATGTAAGGGCTGATAGCTAAATTTAGGTCCTAGTGCCATGATTTGTTCAATTTCTTTAGGAATAACCGTATCTGATATATTTTTCAACCATGTTTCCTTAGTTTTTATGATGTGAAGCTGCGAAGTTAGGAGTTTTTTTAATTTTTCAATGTTACGTTTCTTAATTTGTTGGAAATTTACGTTGTATCTTTTCATTTGCTTTCTCATGAACTTATCAAAAATGTATGATGGTATAACCTCACTTATTTGTCTTTCAAGTTTCCTTAGGTCTTTTCACAATGCCACAACAAAATGGCGTACCTTTCCTGGACACAATGGTAATAAGAGATGACCATAACCGCATAACTATAGATTGGTATCAAAAACCCAGTAGCTCAGGAAGATACATGAGTTATTTTTCATATCATGGTCAAAAAATGAAAATTAATATGGTATTAGGATTAAAAAACAGAATAGATCGTATTTGTCATCCGCAATACAAACAAAAGAATTATAAAAGACTTTTCGAAACTTTGTTGGATAATTCATATCCACCTCATCTTTTGAGGTCACTAATTTATGCCACGAATTCAAAACGTCGACTAACAGATGTTTCACGAATGGACGTTAATATGGGTACAAGTGAAGATGAGGTCAATCCGATTTCTTTTGCGTTTCTTTGCCTTTTGTCAGAGGATTAACACCGGAAATAATCAAGATACTTAAGATTCTTCCTGGAGTAAAATATCCAACAGATTATTGACTACATTGGGAAAATTGATTTTTCTAAAGTAAAAGACCCTTCTTCACCTCAAGAGGGCGTACGTTGTTTATTCCCTTGAATGTGGTGAATGTCCTCTGATATATGTAGGACAAACAGAGAGAAATTTGAGCAAAGAATTACATCACACAAAAGTGAGTGCAGGTTGAAACCAAATGCAAGTGCTTTGACACAACATGTTAACATCACAGGTCATCGTATTAATTATGAAGGTGTGAAAGTTCTGGGTGAGAAAGAAGACAAACGAAGAGGCTATTTCTGGAAATGGTTCACATCAACAGAAACCAGCATTCAATGAATAAAAGAACTGACATAAACGGACTTAGTGAAATTTACTCGTACTTACTTAGCTTGGATGATTGATCTACATTTGATACCTTTGATCTACTTTATATAAAGTCAATTGTTGAAAGAAATCACATGTCAGTTTAACAATAACATTGTTCTAGGTTAATAATACTGCGAATTACTTGAACAACACCACTTGAAAATACGAATGATTGTTGAATATCCTCATCCCGATAAATCTTAATATTCGTAAGTTTTGTAATATTGATATGTACATATAATTGTATTATCATAATTTCACACTTTGTAGAAACCTTGAAAAGAGAAATAACCTTCGAAAGCTTGGTAAGAGAATGAAATAGATTCTACTTATTGCCCGGATTAGTTGCTGCATTTCCCACAACCCCCTGTTTTTCATATAATTCTTCAGCAAATATTTTTGAGATTCTTATATATATATATATATATATTCTGTCAAAGGTAAGGGTATTTCGACAGCTGGGACAGATGATAAACTCCCTTTCTTCTTATGCCAAGCTTTCAAATCTTTATTCCATCATCGGGGCTCCTTCATGGAACATGTACAACAGTAAATAGTAGTATAAAATGATATGAAGCAAAACTTACAGAACTTAGGAGTACAATCCCACTTAGATTAAAACCAATCATCAAATTCAAACAGTTAAAATAAACAGAGTTTGAACTGCTCCAACACAAAGCTATTCAGTGTCATTCCACCAATTATATGTATTTCTCAAAGAAACAAACAATAGATCACCACGAACGATCTCGGTTCGTTAAACTGATTCGGTACGAACAATTCCTCGAAACTCTCGATGTAAATGACATGCCTCGCCAGATGTGAACGAAATAACTGCTTTTTAATTTTATAGTCACAAGAAAATCAAGGAAACCTAAATCGTGTTTATTGTTACGTCAAATGACTGATATCTCATTACTCATCTAAAGGACCAGTATATATTTGCCGAATTGGTAGTTTCAATATATAATCATACATGTTACTAAGTTGTTGTACATCCGTTTTTTATTAATAGGGTGTTCTTGTGCCTTAATATGTATCATCTCTAATAATAGTCTTTTTTTATATTTCGAACTTTTGTCCAATATTTTTACATTTTCAAAATCGATTTCATGTTGTTTATCCTGTGCATGCGCTGACAATGCACATCTTAAATTTCTTTTCCTAATGTCACTCTTATGTAGTGCCATTCTACTTTTTAGCCATTGTGCTGTCTGTCCTACATATGTTTGGTCGCAATTCAAACATGGAATCTGATAAACAATATTCGATTTCAATTCTTTTTTTGTTGAATCTTTCAATCTACTATAGAGAGTTGACACTGTTTTCACATTGTAAGTCGCAATTTTGATGTCATAATTTCGAAATGCATTCCTCAAACGGCCAGTAAGAACAGGAATATTAGGAAGAGAACCGAATTTTATTCCGTCACCCGCATGTGGAACAACCCTATTATCTATTTCATGTTCATATATGTCTCGAGAATTGTACAATATTTTGTTTAAAAGAGTCAACGGATACGCATTTTCCAAAAAAATGTTTAACAATCTTTTAATATTTTTCCCGTAAAACGTGACATGTGATATCTTTTTTATTCTGTTTTTCATTTGATTTACGCAATTTATCTTCACCTGAATTGGATGATTCGACTCAAAATGTATAAACTTATTCGATGACGTGCCCTTTCTATACCAGTCTAATCTTATAACGTTATCAATCCGGCATACTTTTGTGTCTAGAAAAGGAACCGCAAAATTTAGATCCTCTCTTTCAACCGTGAATTGTATATGTGTCTTAAAGCTATTAAGAATCTTCAATGTCTCATCCACTTCAGTACTTGGTACAGCAGTAATGATATCATCGACAAATTTCTTAACGAAAGGTAATCTGAACTTTAATCTGGGAATGCATGCATCCAACACATAATCCATTACATACTGAGCAAGAATAGGGCTGAGCTTTGATCCCATGGCACATCCGAATACTTGTCTATAATATTTATTATCCAAACAAAAATAGTTGTTGTCAAGAATCATAGAAACTAACGCAACAAACCTAGATTTTATCATGGACGTGTGTATTTTTATTAGCTCCCATTTTATATTAACCACCTCCAAAACAGTATCCTTATCCAAATTTCCGAAAAGGTTAACTACATCAAACGAAACAACGACATAATCCCGTGGCAATTGATAATCATTCGCCATAGATGCAAAATCCAACGAATCCCTTACAAAATACTCATTGTCAGAATTATATGCTTGTTTTAAAATCTCCGCAATGTATCCCGATAAGTTTGTTAACGGACTTTGCACACTAGATATAATAGGCCGCAATGGTGTACCGTCTTTGTGTATCTTTGGGTTTCCATATATTTTCGGACACAATGAATTATACTGTTTTAGTTTCTTTTCATCCAAATCGTTCAGAACACCCTCCTTTCCCAGCGTTGCTATCATGTTGTTACATTTATTTTGCAATGTTAAAGTTGGGTCCCCCCTAATACGTATGAAACTTTCAGAATTCACAATATCACCCATTTTTTGTACGTAATCATCTCTATTCATTACCACAGTAACATTTCCCTTATCACTATTCAAAACTATGATGTCCTTGTTTTCCCTTAAAAAAGATTTTGTTCTATTATAAATTTTATCAGTCTGATATGTTCGATTACTGTACCTATGACAGAAATTACTCACTATATTCGATAATTCACACCTAACTACATCCCTGTCCTCAGTGGGTGTATTCTGTACCAATTCCTCTAAATCTGCTACTAGTGATTTCATGGGTATATCTTTAGTTGACACGCCTAAACTAAATTTTGAACCTAATGCTAAAAAGTTGGCTATATCAGGTGGAATATCTTTGTTACTGAGATTTTTTAACCACTTTCCCTGGACTTGAATTTTTGCATGATTGTTTTTATCGTCTAGACCACTAATTTTTTTCACATTTTTGTCTTTGATCTCCTTGAAAATCCTACGAAAAATTACGCTTTGTCTCGTTTTAAATTCCCTTAACACAGACTTCGGCAGTGTGCGTTCCAATGAATTCATGAGTGTTTTCTTGTTATCCTCAATAATTTTAATTCTAATATTAGCATGACTGATTTCTAGTTTAAGTATTGAAAAAACAACCTGTTTCTGGAATTGTTCGACCCTCTTATTAAATTTTGAGCTAGATCTAAGTTCAAACAAAGTCATTACACTATTTACACTAGATTTCAAGTGACGTGGAATCAAATTTTGACGCTTACATTCTAACAAAAAAACTCTCCTATTTAACGCCTTTGCTAATCTCCGGTTTTCAGAGCACCATTGCTTCATTTTTAGAGCTGTTCCATGTCCATACGTTGCATCCACTGTTTGATAAAAACCCATTATATTCACACAATTTGTAAATGTTAGACTGTCGTAGAAATATGTTCTGTCAAAGGTAAGGGTATTTCGACAGCTGGGACAGATGATAAATACACCCACTGAGGACAGGGATGTAGTTAGGTGTGAATTATCGAATATAGTGAGTAATTTCTGTCATAGGTACAGTAATCGAACATATCAGACTGATAAAATTTATAATAGAACAAAATCTTTTTTAAGGGAAAACAAGGACATCATAGTTTTGAATAGTGATAAGGGAAATGTTACTGTGGTAATGAATAGAGATGATTACGTACAAAAAATGGGTGATATTGTGAATTCTGAAAGTTTCATACGTATTAGGGGGGACCCAACTTTAACATTGCAAAATAAATGTAACAACATGATAGCAACGCTGGGAAAGGAGGGTGTTCTGAACGATTTGGATGAAAAGAAACTAAAACAGTATAATTCATTGTGTCCGAAAATATATGGAAACCCAAAGATACACAAAGACGGTACACCATTGCGGCCTATTATATCTAGTGTGCAAAGTCCGTTAACAAACTTATCGGGATACATTGCGGAGATTTTAAAACAAGCATATAATTCTGACAATGAGTATTTTGTGAGGGATTCGTTGGATTTTGCATCTATGGCGAATGATTATCAATTGCCACGGGATTATGTCGTTGTTTCGTTTGATGTAGTTAACCTTTTCGGAAATTTGGATAAGGATACTGTTTTGGAGGTGGTTAATATAAAATGGGAGCTAATAAAAATACACACGTCCATGATAAAATCTAGGTTTGTTGCGTTAGTTTCTATGATTCTTGACAACAACTATTTTTGTTTGGATAATAAATATTATAGACAAGTATTCGGATGTGCCATGGGATCAAAGCTCAGCCCTATTCTTGCTCAGTATGTAATGGATTATGTGTTGGATGCATGCATTCCCAGATTAAAGTTCAGATTACCTTTCGTTAAGAAATTTGTCGATGATATCATTACTGCTGTACCAAGTACTGAAGTGGATGAGACATTGAAGATTCTTAATAGCTTTAAGACACATATACAATTCACGGTTGAAAAGAGGATCTAAATTTTGCGGTTACTTTTCTAGACACAAAAGTATGCCGGATTGATAACGTTATAAGATTAGACTGGTATAGAAAGGGCACGTCATCGAATAAGTTTATACATTTTGAGTCGAATCATCCAATTCAGGTGAAGATAAATTGCGTAAATCAAATGAAAAACAGAATAAAAAGATATCACATGTCACGTTTTGGGAAAAATATTAAAAGATTGTTAAACATTTTTTTGGAAAATGCGTATCCGTTGACTCTTTTAAACAAAATATTGTACAATTCTCGAGACATATATGAACATGAAATAGATAATAGGGTTGTTCCACATGCGGGTGACGGAATAAAATTCGGTTCTCTTCCTAATATTCCTGTTCTTACTGGCCGTTTGAGGAATGCATTTCGAAATTATGACATCAAAATTGCGACTTACAATGTGAAAACAGTGTCAACTCTCTATAGTAGATTGAAAGATTCAACAAAAAAAGAATTGAAATCGAATATTGTTTATCAGATTCCATGTTTGAATTGCGACCAAACATTTGTAGGACAGACAGCACAATGGCTAAAAAGTAGAATGGCACTACATAAGAGTGACATTAGGAAAAGAAATTTAAGATGTGCATTGTCAGCGCATGCACAGGATAAACAACATGAAATCGATTTTGAAAATGTAAAAATATTGGACAAAAGTTCGAAATATAAAAAGACTATTATTAGAGATGATACATATTAAGGCACAAGAACACCTATTAATAAAAACGGATGTACAACAACTTAGTAACATGTATGATTATATATTGAAACTACCAATTCGGCAAATATATACTGGTCCTTTAGATGAGTAATGAGATATCAGTCATTTGACGTAACAATAAACACGATTTAGGTTTCCTTGATTTTCTTGTGACTATAAAATTAAAAAAGCAGTTATTTCGTTCACATCTGGCGAGGCATGTCATTTACATCGAGAGTTTCGAGGAATTGTTCGTACCGAATCAGTTTAACGAACCGAGATCGTTCGTGGTGATCTATTGTTTGTTTCTTTGAGAAATACATATAATTGGTGGAATGACACTGAATAGCTTTGTGTTGGAGCAGTTCAAACTCTGTTTATTTTAACTGTTTGAATTTGATGATTGGTTTTAATCTAAGTGGGATTGTACTCCTAAGTTCTGTAAGTTTTGCTTCATATCATTTTATACTACTATTTACTGTTGTACATGTTCCATGAAGGAGCCCCGATGATGGAATAAAGATTTCCGAAAGCTTGGCATAAGAAGAAAGGGAGTTTATCATCTGTCCCAGCTGTCGAAATACCCTTACCTTTGACAGAACATATTTCTACGACAGTCTAACATTTACAAATTATATATATATATATATATATTAAATGTTGGATCACGGGTTAGCGTAGAAAAATTTTTTATTTCGTTTACTCTTTACTGATTAAACACGATCGAGCTTTCGGTACTCGGGTTGTCACCATCATCAGGACCTAAAATAGAATTATTTTATGGCACTGAAGACGTCT
Organism: Novius pumilus; assembly: GCA_020654155.1. Classification (NCBI taxonomy): domain Eukaryota; kingdom Metazoa; phylum Arthropoda; class Insecta; order Coleoptera; family Coccinellidae; genus Novius; species Novius pumilus. The sequence continues at coordinate 15,650 of JAIFOV010000686.1, forward strand.
GACTTACAAATCGATCTTAACTACTATACCTTTCAGTTATGAGGTTCGAAAAAAGTGGTTACGCATTAGTCTGAAGCACAAATCATAACTTATTCGAATTATTCGCTGTGACACAAGTTCTTATCGTTATAGACTTTGACAGGTATTGACAACTTGAATCAAGGAAAACGGGATCTGTTATTTATAAATAAGTTAATTCGGTGTTATGAAAAAATCTCTGATGTCGTAAATCGTTGTCAATTTCTATCAAGTAGAAGATAATGTTATTTATCTTATTTATGTCAGATTTATTATTCATAGTTCCATCCTCTTGAACTATCCGTATCATCTCAAGATTTTCCCTCGTTCTCAAATTATCGCACTTGTCAAGAATGGAGAAGTTGTTATAAGACATTTGGTGACCTGTATCATGAACATGTTTGGCCAAAGAACATCTGTTAGGACGTAATAATGAGTCACTTTTATGTGTGCTAATCCTTATTCTCATTTGATTAGATGTTTGGCCTATATATTTGAGTTCACATCCCAAACATGGTATAAGGTACACAACCTCACTCTGAAGCAGTTTGGGAACCTTGTCCTTAACTCTAGAAAAAAGTTGTCCCACTGTCTTTGTATGTTTTTGTGACACTTTGACTCCTTCAATATCAGAGAGGATTTTTACTAATCTATCTGACAAGTTATCAACACTTGTTATAGATCTATATGTTGTAGTACTCTCCACGGCAACATTATTACTTTGGTTTTGAATCCGTCGATTGGTTGAGGTTGTGTTATACAACAATTTTCGAACTAATTTACGAGGATAAGAATTTGTTAATAATATATTTTCCAGTTTACGTAAGTTCTTTTCGTGAAATTGTGGATGGGATATTTTTAGTATTCTATTTTTCATACCCATAACAAAGTTGATTTTGACTCTTAATTTTTGATTTGACTCAAAGTTGATGTATCTATTCGAACTTGTCGGTTTATTATACCAATCTAATATCACCTTTTGATCTTCTGTTCTAATTAGAAGTGTGTCCAAAAATGGAACGCTTTTATTATTCTCTTTTTCAATTGTGAATTTGATGTTAGAATGAAAACTGTTGAATACTCTGAACATGTCATCAATCTTGTCATTTGGAACACTGCAGATGATATCGTCAACATATTTCTTCATTAAGGTCGGTACAAAATCCAATTTTTCTAGACAACGGTCCAATAACTCGTCCATGACATATTGTGAAGATCAAAAGGTGATATTAGATTGGTAAAATAAACCGACAAGTTCGAATAGATACATCAACTTTGAGTCAAATCAAAATTAAGAGTCAAAATCAACTTTGTTATGGGTATGAAAAATAGAATACTAAAAATATCCCATCCACAATTTCACGAAAAGAACTTACGTAAACTGGAAAATATATTATTAACAAATTCTTATCCTCGTAAATTAGTTCGAAAATTGTTGTATAACACAACCTCAACCAATCGACGGATTCAAAACCAAACTAATAATGTTGCGGTGGAGAGTACTACAACATATAGATCTATAACAAGTGTTGATAACTTGTCAGATAGATTAGTAAAAATCCTCTCTGATATTGAAGGAGTCAAAGTGTCACAAAAACATACAAAGACAGTGGGACAACTTTTTTCTAGAGTTAAGGACAAGGTTCCCAAACTGCTTCAGAGTGAGGTTGTGTACCTTATACCATGTTTGGGATGTGAACTCAAATATATAGGCCAAACATCTAATCAAATGAGAATAAGGATTAGCACACATAAAAGTGACTCATTATTACGTCCTAACAGATGTTCTTTGGCCAAACATGTTCATGATACAGGTCACCAAATGTCTTATAACAACTTCTCCATTCTTGACAAGTGCGATAATTTGAGAACGAGGGAAAATCTTGAGATGATACGGATAGTTCAAGAGGATGGAACTATGAATAATAAATCTGACATAAATAAGATAAATAACATTATCTTCTACTTGATAGAAATTGACAACGATTTACGACATCAGAGATTTTTTCATAACACCGAATTAACTTATTTATAAATAACAGATCCCGTTTTCCTTGATTCAAGTTGTCAATACCTGTCAAAGTCTATAACGATAAGAACTTGTGTCACAGCGAATAATTCGAATAAGTTATGATTTGTGCTTCAGACTAATGCGTAACCACTTTTTTCGAACCTCATAACTGAAAGGTATAGTAGTTAAGATCGATTTGTAAGTCAGACGTCTTCAGTGCCATAAAATAATTCTATTTTAGGTCCTGATGATGGTGACAACCGAGTACCGAAAGCTCGATCGTGTTTAATCAGTAAAGAGTAAACGAAATAAATAATTTTTCTACGCTAACCCGTGATCCAACATTTAATATTAAAATATTCGTAGAATGAATAACCATCTTTATATATATATATATATATGATGAACTAATAGTAAGGGTTGTGCGCACAACCCTTACTATTAGTTCATCTATAATATAGAGCGGAGGTAACTTTAGTTTCATTATATATATATATACGCTCTTCAGTTTCCAATAGAAATCCTGTTTATTCCAACATACACGTGTTTCGATCTCAAATGATCTTTTTCAATGTCCTATAAAAACAATATATAGAATAACATGGTATTTCATCGTTTATACTATTTTGGTTTCATAACTTACTATTTTCGTTAAACTACACAACATTTATTACGATTTGCCATTTGGTTGGAAAGTTAACCTGCACATTTTAATGATATACATATGTCTCGTTTGTTTAAAGCGCTCTTCCGAATGTTGTATTTGATATTAATTTATTTCGTAAGATGGTGTTTCGTATTATAATACAGTATTATAAATCCTATCTATATTATTTGTATGTATATTATTTGTATCATTTCTATCGTTTATCGCATTTATGTTTTTGTATGTTTATCATTCCTAGGATTATTCGTTTCTTCGTATTATTTTCTTTTTCAAGCAGTTGAACGTTATCAAAATTGAATTCATGTCCTGGATTTTGTTCATGTTTTTAATGCTGTTATGTTCTTTTGATATTTGTGTCCCTTTATACGTTCTGATATATACTGTAACGTTTGTCCTATGTATGTCCCTTCACAATCACGACAATCCATTTTGTATACATTTGATGTTTTTTCTTTTGGTGGAGTCGCTTTTAACTTTGCGTATAATGATTTCAAGTTGCTATTGTTCTTAAATGATGTGGATATCTTGAATTTTTAAAAATCTGTTGAGATCTTCTGAAAAACCTTGTATGTATGGTATTGATACGAATCTTTCTTCTCTTACCTGATTTGAACTATGTATTATTTGTTCTCTGTTATATATTCTATGAATTCGCTTCTTGAATATAGAATTAATTAGTTTTATGGGATATGCGTTTTTAATTAAAATATTTTTGGATGTTTCAATTGTTTGGTCTCGATATTTAGGTGTTGTTAATATTAAGGCTCTATCTGCGATTCCTGAAATGACACTCTTTTTGTGTTGTATTGCGCATGTTGAATTGTAATTTAGGTATCTCCCTGACCAAGTAGGTTTTGTGTACCACATTGTACTAATTTTCGATTTTTCTCTTATGAGGGTAAGATCTAAGAAATTTATTTTGTTTTGTAATTCTATTTCAACCGTAAAATTTAGTTTTGGATGGTAACTATTAAATTTATCTAATATTTCTTTGTAGTACGTTTCGGGCACAGTTACTAAACAATCATCAATGTATCTTTTGAAAAAGTTGGAGTATATGTTAATTGTTTCAACGTTTTTTCTTGTAGGTCTTCCATAACTAATTCCGCTATAACTTACGACAGTGGTGCACCCATTACAACCGTCAACTTGTATGAAATACTCTTTTCCAAATTGGAAGTATGATGTTGAAAAGCATAATTCTATTGACTTTATAAATTCTGATTTGGGAATTGTTGTATGTGCTTTTATGTCATTCCGCTTTGTCTCAATTAATTTTTGCCAGTGATAATGGAATGTTCGTACCATCAACATAATTTTAGATCACAAGAACGTAAATTTCCGTGATGCGGCTAAAAATTTGGCGAAACCCCAACCGTAGTGTTAACGATAAAATGACGAATTCAATATTGTTTCGAAAGTACGGGCAGCTATGTGCGAAACATCCGTGGGAAGTAATCGTCGCGGTCATTACACTGACGACGGTATGTGTGACGACGGATCAACGTCAGTCTCCGCTGACTCTGAAACCGATCAAAAACTGTTTCGGATGTTCCGAGGATCATGCCAACGCAGCTGATGTGGTCGTCATGACTACCATCCGATGTCTAGCCATACTTTACACCTATCATCAATTCAGAAATCTACAAAAACTCGGATCGAAGTACATCCTCGGTTTCGCCGGTTTGTTCACCGTTTTTTCCAGCTTTGTGTTTACTTCAGCCGTTATGAATTTTCTGCAAATTCAATTCGTCGATTTAAAAGACGCTCTCTTCTATATTCTCTTCTATATTCATAAAATCTTGAATTTCTTTGGGAATGAGCACTTATCTGACTGCTTATTACTTAATAAAGCATTAAGACAATAATTGCATAGTTTGAACTCCTTTTATTATGGTTGTACAAAGCGTGAAATCTTCTATCAAAATTCTATTTAACAACTCTATGGGATAACTGTTATCAACTAAAACATTTTTGCCTTTTTAATGGCTTGTGGTCTGTACTTTGGATCAGTCAGCTTTATGGCTCGATCGGCAACTCCTAAAATAACGCTTTTTTGTGTTCGTATGGAGCAACAGAATTAAAATTAAGATAGCGACCTGACCACGTAGGTTTGGTATACCAAACTGTTTCTATTTTGCTATTTTTACGTATCAATGTTAGATCCAAAAATTCATTTCTTTATTCTCTTCAATTTCAAGCGTAAATTGTAGCTTTGAATGGTAAGATTTAAAAATGTTAAATGTACTGTTTATGTGAACGGAAGGAATCCTAGAATGTAGTCATCGACATAGCGTTTGTAAAATGATGGAGTATAGTTTAGCTTACTTATCATATTTTCTTCCAAATCCTCCATTACAAGTTGTGCTATTGTTGCAGAAATAGGTATACCCATACCACAACCATTTTTGGATATAAAGCCATCTTCAAATTGGAAATAAGAATTTTCAAAACAGAGCTCCAATGCCTCTACAAAATTTTTTGGTCTAATTCTGTATGTGGTTGTATTAGATTCGACTTGTTCTTTATTAAGTCCTTTACTGTATTAATGGGTATATTTGTATACAAGCTCACGACGTCAAATGAAACTAAAACATCATCACTATTTATATGAACCTGATCAATGTACTTTTAAAACTCCGAGTGTCCTTAGTGTAGTATGAATTATTTCCTAGTATTGGGGTATACATTTTGATAAATATTTTGATAATTTGTAAAGGGCTCTGAACCTAGCTTACAGTTAAGTAACCTCAGTGGTATATTTTGTTTGTGTAGTTTGGGTAGACCATAAATTTGCGGAGGTAGGCTGTTATGTATCTTCAATTCATTGCAGCTCTTTTTGGTAGCATTCAGAATTTTCCCATTTTTTTATAATTGCGTTATTCTTTTTCTGGAAAATGTTAGTAGGGTCATTTTAATTTTTACATAAGTTTCATTGACATTCAGTAGTGAGAGCATTTTTTTCTTGTAATCAGTGGTATTCATGATTACTGTCTTGCTTGACTTATGTGGTTTTGATATTATTTGCGGATTATTTTTTAAGAATGATTTTGTTTGGTATGCGTACTTTTTTAGACTAGCAACATTTTTGTTTCCTTTATTAGATTGTTTCTTTTTGAAATTAGTGAGGGTATTAACAATTTTAGATCTAATATTGGTTCCCTGAGGCTCGTCTAAATTTGTTTCATTATTAGATTCCACTTCAGCGATTATTTTATTTACCGGTAAACTAGTTATGTCATATTCTAAACCAAAACTTGGACCCATGCTTAAAATTTTATTATGTTGTTCTGGAACATTTGTATTGGAAATATTTATAATCCAATCTTTATTAAAATTTTGGTTTTTTTGATATTTTACTTTTTTGTTTCATTTGAATCTTTTGAAGTGTAGAATGGATCAATTGGTTTTGTTTATTTAAAACTATTGTTAAATTAGGTATGCTCGTTGCATATTATCTAATACTTGTAATGCTTTATTTTGATTTATTTGTATAATTTTTTCATTTTCTTGGATAGCCTTGAAATATCTTTGATAGGTTTCCTCATCATCAGCATCTAAGGTTCCGAATAAAAATTTGGAAATTGTTCCACCTAGATTGATTAATCCTCGTTTGTATCTATTTTGATATATTATGCTACGGTAAGTCTCATTGTTTTTTCTAATAAGGCGTAAAGCCGATTTAAAATATTGCTGTACAGCCACGGTTAATCCTCTAGTTTCTTCAATTCTGGTTAACGTGGTATTTTGTATCTTTAAAAGTTCCGACAATCTGGATAAGTTATAATGAAAAATTAAATGTTTAGTATGTGTCGTAATAAAAGCTTTTCCTAAGTATATAGGTATTACATTATGTCGTACTTCGTCTATATCAATGGTTATTATATAAGGTAGGAATATTAGCAGGATCCATCGGAAACGTGCCATCTGAAATAAGAGTAATATATTATGTTTTTCGTTGTTTAATGCTTGATTTATGATAGATACGTTTATCTTGGGGATTTTGAATCCTAATATCATCAAGTATTTTTATTTGAGCCTTTTTATAAGGTGCATCAAATTTGGCTTGTGTGGGTACCCGTAAATAGGTATCCTGATTTTTATTTATTTGTTTACCTGACCTATTTTCATTTATTTTATCACTTCTTTCCTTTGCCTTACCCTGCGATTTCGCGACAACGTCGTTAATCTCTTTCATATTTTCTCGGTAGTCTTTTACATAATCAGATATTTTCTCATCAGCTGTTTTCTCGATAGGAGAGCGTAATGTAGGTCGCCTTTGATAATTTGCATTGGTGTATAATTTAATGATGAGTGAATGGAATTATTGTAGGTTAATACGGCACGAGTTATTCTTGTTGATAAGGGTAATTTTTCTTTGGATAAACAACGCAACTGTTCTATCAACGTAGAATGAAATCTTTCAATTAGAGCGTTCGAGTTTGGATTATAGTTTGTAATGTAATGAAGGGAAATTTTATGCGTTTCCGCAAATTCCTGTAGGATTTTATTCTTAAACTCGGTACCATTATCGCATGTTATTCTTTCAGGTATTCCATGGTGACTCATAAAAATAACTATCTTATTCATTATTTCCATTCCCGATTTTTGTATTAGAGGGTAGCATTGCGCAAATTTGGAAAAGGAATCTATAATAGTTAAACAAACACATTTTTCTAAAGTAAACGTGTCCATGTACAAATGGGTAAACGGCTTCTCTCCTATAGGGTTATTTTTGAATATTAATTTCGAAGGAGTTCGTTCATACTGATTCTTCTGAGATACTTCGCAAGGATTAATGTATTGTTGAACTGAGTCGTCTAAATTTGGCCACTAAAATTTCCGTTTTATTGCATTAATATTTTCGTTTATTCCGCGATGTCCTGATTTTGTTACGTGATACAATTCTAGTTTTTCTTGACGATCTATTTCTTCGTATACGTCTTCGAGAAAACTATTAGTTATTTTTAAATGGAAACTTTTGGCTTTGAAATTGGTTTGTAATAATCCAATAAAAGGTTTTTCTAAGTCCTTATTTTGTAAAAAGATAGAATGGTGCTTTCCGGGTTTCATAAATTCTTTTATAAACGTTATGAAATCTTGTGGTTTGGAAATTGCTACTGTGTATCTGATTCGATTGTTAAATGGTTTACTTTTCAGAGTGTAATATTTTTTTGTTGTTGGTAGAAAAATAATTTGGTTATTTCCACAATTTAAGGATCGTTCAGTGTACGGTAATTCCAAAATAGGATTTTCGGCATTACTGTGAACTCTTTGTGAATCTGATTGATTTTCATATACTTCTTCTTCTGCCCGTTGTTCTTCATTATTTGTATTTTCACATTCTTTCAATATTTCTTGTAGATCATTTTCGTCTATTTTTAGCAATACCGAGCTGAGTTCGTCATCGAGCGCATGTAATTCGTTTTGCTGTATTTTTATTCGCGATAACGCATCCGCATTATTACTAAAGCCTTTCTTAAATTTTATCTCGTAATTATATTCTTCTAATTTCAATTTCCAACACGTTAACCTGGAATTTGATTCTTTTAATGAATTTAATCAGATTAGTGGTTTGTGACCTGAATAAATAACAAATTTATTTCCGTATAAATAATGTCTAAAATGTCTGGTTGCCCAAACGATGGCAGGAGGTTCTTTTTCAATTGTCGAATATCTGGTTTCCGCGTCATTTAAAGTTTTACTAGCGTATGCTATGGGTAAATCGTTCGGTGTTGTACCTTGCGATAATATAGCTTCAACGGCATATCCGGAAGCATCAGTTGTTAAACAGAATGGTTTATCGAAATCTGGATAAATTAAAATTGGATGGTTGATTAATAAATTTTTACTGATTTTAAAAGAGTCTTGATATTCTCTGTCTTCTAACTTGATTTTCATGTCTTTTCGCAAATATTTCGTCATTGGTTTCGTAATTTTTGCAAAGTTTGGTATAAATTTTCTGTAGTATCCCAACAATCCTAAATATGATTTGATTTCTTTTCTGGGTAAATTTGTCTTTCTGGGTAAAGGAAAATTTTCAATTATCTGAATTTTTTCTGGATTGGGTTTTACTCCTTCTGGTGTTACTATGTGACCTAGAAATTCTATTTCAGTCTTGAAAAATTCACATTTATCTAACTGAATTTTAAGGTGTTCTTGTGATATTTTGTTTAAAATCGTATGAATGTCGGCAATATGTTGTTCTTGAGTTTTTGAAAATATGATAATGTCGTCCATGTAGACGTAACAATTTTTTCCTATGAACTCTTGTAATAAATTGTTCATTAAACGTTGGACTGTAGCAGGCGCGTTTTTCAGACCGAACGGCATTCTTAGAAATTCATAATGTCCATTATCGATAGTGAACGCGGTTTTCTCTATGGATTCGTCGTCTAATTGGATTTGATAATATCCACTAACCAAATCTAGGATCGTATAGAATTTGGATCCCTTTAGTTTGTCTAAAATTGAATCAATTTGAGGAAGTGGGTATTTGTCGTCTACGGTCTTATTATTTAATGGACCATAATCAATGGCCATTCTCCATTTTTCAATACCGGATTTGTCAGGTTTCTTTTTTACCATCACAATAGGAAATGACCAGGGTGAAATGCTCGGTCGAATTACATTCTTTTGCAACAAATCGACGAGGACGAAAATTACTAGAAGTCTGACGTCTCCCATAGACACACTTTTGGGTGAATGTTTCCTTTCTGTTTATTTCTCGCAGTTCCTAATCTCCCCAAAATCTTTTCCCCAAGTTTTGTGCGTAAAACTTGTACAAGTTTTCCTAGGTTTCTTTTGAAAAAAAAACCGATTCCAAGTTTTTATCTAGGTTTTCCCTATAAAAAACCGATTGAAAATACGTATCATCGTATAAGCATCAAATATAATCAGTTAAATAATTCACGATTACGTCTATAAAGCAATTTAAGAGTAAGAAAAAAGCAAATAAAATGGCTACAGACCTTTCATTAGCGGAAAAATTCGGTGTACTTCTATCCCATTTTTCAGGAGTAGAAAATGAATTACATTCATTTATTAAAAGTGCGGAAGATTATCTGATAATGTTTAATAATGAAAATAATACTATGAAAAATTATTGCTTCGCAGTAGAAAAGTCGAAACTATCAGGAAGAGCGTTAGCTGAAGTGTCTACATCTGACATACCAAATAATTGGGATCTTCTAAAAAGATTTCTTTAGGTATACGAAATTTGGAGATCAAATTTATCTAGGTATCCTTATACATCAACTGCAATTTTTGAATAAAAACCACCATGAAGACATGTTTAAATTCATCGATCGAATTATATCAATGAAAATACGCATTAATCGTAGGATTGATGCCGATTCAATGTCTGAACCTGAAAAACAATTATACAGAGCGAATGTACTCAAGATATGCAAGACGGTACTTATCTTGAATTCGCCGAGTGAATTACGAATCTATTTAATTACAAACGCCGCGTTCACGTTCGATGAAACTGTAAAGTCAGTCAAAAATTATTTAACTAATTTATCACAATACGAATAACTCGACGAAAGCCGACGAAATAAATCTTTTAATCCTAATAATCAAACGAACTTTTTCCAACGTAGTAATCCCCATCGACAAGTGCAAAAACAATTCGTGCCTAATAATTTCCATCACTATCGAGATAATAATTACTTTCCACAATACCCCAAAATAATTTCCCATCTCAACCGATTGAATTTAAATCACCACGACCAATAAAATCGAATCGTCAAGTATTTGGATCTAATAATAATAATAATTATAAGCGACATAATAATAATACAAATGTTTTGAATCAAATCCGAATTATTGACCAACAAATATTCCAGAAAAAATGTCGATACAAACAAGTAATCAATCTAACAATCAAGGAAGAAATTTTAATAATGGAAATCAATCTTTCCAGAGAAGAAATTTCGATAATTTCAATCAATCCCGAATGCCGTATACTTTTGAAAAAGTAACGCACGTGGAATCTAAAACTCCAAATCGATATGCCTAGCTGTTCTAAATATTATAGTCAAACAATTCCCAAAATAAATCAAATTTTCACGCAACAGCCTCACAAAGAGAATCGACTTAAATCAAACGAAAGATAATACCAATCAATTACCTTTCATTGAACTGAAAAATCCTAAATGTAAACTATTAATCGACAGTGGTTGTTCTGTATGTTTAATTGATCCGAAATTTGCATATAATAATTGCCCAGAAAATATTTATGAAGAAGAAACAATTCTAACTGCATGCATGAGATCAGAAACTTCGAATGAAAAAGTTTTATTGCCTTTGTTTAAAGAATTTCAAATAAATGACTATCATCCTTTTATCTTATACAAATTCCATAAAAACTATGATGGACTTATCGGCGCAGATTTTCTAAATAAATATCAATTGAATTTAGATTTCAGAAATCAAAAAATAAATAATGAATATTGCAAAATACCATTTAAATATCAACAAATATGTCAAAATCCAAATGTTATTCCCGTAGACCTGAGTCATTTAGAAAATAAAATAAGCAGACTTATTTTAGAATCACCAGATAACTCAAATAAAAACGAATTAAATAGAGGGGTTGATGAGCTGCTCCTAGTTGGCAATGTAATGGGGTGTAATATCCTTTAGGTCTTGGTTTTATTTGTATTTTTGCCTTATCTCTCTTTGTCCTAATAGATTCTAATTCTTCTAACTTGTCATTTGCAACTATACCCTGTTTTACATCATGACCTTGATAAATTAGGTATTTTTTATATGCTGTATATAGAAATCTATAGTAAATGTACTTCAAAAAATACCATAAAGTTAATATAATCCAGAAGTGAATGAAAGCAAATATATGATAGGTTGAAAATAACAGTATTGGAAGGAAGAATGATAGTACTATGAAAGCCAAACTACCTACTAATCCAACTATTAGCCACTGCCAAAAATCATAACAACTTACTATCAGCCATCTATGTAGATTAATTAGAGTATCCAACCTATCGCATAATTCGACTCGAAGCAACACAAGATATCCTGCAATAGAGTTTTTTAGTTTTATTGAATGAAAACTTGCCTGGGTATGTGTTATTAATTCATCAGGTAGTTTTAATACAATCCGGATAGAAGAAAGATTAGAATTTATCATTGTAAAGCCATTAAGATTTATCATAACCTCCTCTATTTCTAGATCACTATGTATATGTAATTTAGCATTTGTTTGTGTTAACTTAATCCCTTTGCATAAATCACTACTATCTTCTAATAGGTTGCTGAGTGGTAGCTTTACAGATCTTTTTACTTTATATATTTTCTCAATAGGTATAGCTTTCCCTGGAGTCTTGACCCATAGTTCCTCAATATCATCGTTAACAGGTTTTAGTTTGCAATAACAATTAGAACCAGTTGTACACACAAATCAAGAGCAATATGTCTCATCTCCTACAGTGGGTATCCCAGTTTCAGTACAATTGCAATCATAATGGTTTATATTGTAACGATCGTTCGCGGGGGCGCTAATATTTTCGCACACAAATACCCTCGGGCGCCAGATTTTTACGCGAGGTTTTCTCCCCGACGGGCTCGGCCTGTCAAAGTCCCGTTTTGCCGCGATACTACGCACAATACAAATCGAAGTACCCGGATACGCTCAGTGGAGAAGGGTTCGATTCGATCTAAGCTATTAGCGATCGTGGAGAGTGTTTCAAGCGAAAGGGGGCTTTAATTCGATTCGCCTCACGGAACGATTCTCGCATATCTCGTGCTGTCGCCGGTTTTCCGCTCCGACCCGATATAGAAAAAAAACCAAAAAGCAAAAGAAAATGGCCACGTCGTCTTAAAATCCAAAAACCCGCTCTCTCCCGCACGCTAACTTTTTAACAACCAAAAAGCCCGGACCCCACTTCCTCATTTTCTTTTATATCGTTTCCCCGACATTACCCACGTGACTCTAACTGAAACCCGCATTGGCCAACCATGCCATTTTCCAAAAGTATCGAATGTTCTCGAAGAGAAATCCCCTGACGTCGCTTCCCTATCCCACCGGTCGCGATAAAAATTTCCGACGATATTCTACCAATCTGGTTGTAAAAAAAAACACTTCGTCACATCCCCCTCCTTCTTCACGAAAAATTTTCTTATATAAAATTTTAACATCGCGCCGCGACCCTCAGAAAACCCATCGACACTCGCCGTAATTGTCACCCCGTGCACCCTCACATCAAAATTGAGTCCCCAACCCGAAGAAACAAAAAAATAATTTATTCCATAGTGGAAGGAAACCACCCTTTTCCCAAAATTCCGCCGTTACCGTCCACTAATAAAAAAACCCTAACAATGACTTCCCTGAAAGGTATTAGGCGCAGGCGCCGCACCCACTCGACGACCGGGTCCGGGGTCGTTGGTATCCTCGGCGGAGGTCCCGGTCGACGGCAGTTAGTGGATGGTATTCCATCCAGTAGTACCGCCGGGCGTCTGCGATGAAGACCCATTGTCCTCCGGGTAGCCCCCGGATAACACTTCCGTCGTGCCGCACCTGGAGCAGAACCGGCGGGCCGGATTTGGGCACCTCCCCTCAGGTGACCTCCTCCCACACCGCCAACCCATATCCCCTGACAACCGGATAATCCTCGGTAGGGCGGGATCGATGGTACATTCCGGGCGATTGTGCCCCGGCCGCTGGCACCGTTGGCACACCGGGAACCCCACCGGGAGCAATATGTACGCTGCAATTTCCGCCATCCCGTGGTGGAAAGTGTCTGTAGGGCGGGAGAAAAGAGAAAAAGTTATATAACCATTTATAAGTCGGTGACCACCCGTTAGTAATTTGGTATTAGTAGTTAATGATCCCCCTACTCCCTTCGGTTCACTCTCCATAGTATGGCTTCAGATGTTTTACGTGCACCCGCGAGATCCGTCTTCCATCTTCTGTTTTCAAGTCGTACACCACCGGTGAAATCACGCGCCATACCGTGCAAGGCCCGGAAAATTTTGGCGCCAGCTTGGCGGCAAATCCATCTCCCCCGGAGGATAACGGGTGTTCTCGGCGCATTACTTTGTCTGCTACCCGACAGCGCCAATCTCGTCGCCGCAAATTGTAACGGTGACTCTGCTGAGTAAACGCTTGAGCCAACTTATTCTTCACGAATCCCATGGTATCGTTCAGCCGGCACATTCTTTGAACGTACTGAGAAATCTGCTCATTACTTATGGGTTCGTCTTCGGCCCCGGGACCGGCCCTGTTCTCTCTGTGGCGTGCTTTCGGCATTTCCGGCTCCCGTCCATAATTCAGGAACGCCGGTGAATGCCCCGTCGATTCATGAACGGCGGTATTAACCGCAAACATCAACTCTGGTAGCTTTGCGTCCCATAGTCTCTGGTCTGTCTCGCAAAACTGCGCTATCATAGTCTTCACGGTCCTATTCGCTCGCTCCACCGGATTGCACTGCGGCGTATACATTGGCGAGAACCGGTGGTCGATTCCCAACTCGGCTAGGCCGCTGCGGAAGCTTCTACTATCGTACTGCCGGCCGTGATCGCTAATTACAGTCCTGGGACATCCAACCCGCATCACCACCTGTTCGTATAGTGCCTGAAATACAGCAGAGGCAGTGGCCTTCTTTAACGGTTTACACTCTACCCACTTAGTGAACCGGTCTTGCATCATGGCCAGGTACAGATTTCCGCGTTTCGACCGCGGCAGCGGCCCCACCAAATCCACGCTCACGACATCCCACGGGCCCCCGAATCGATATGGCAACATCATGCCCGGCGATTTCTGTTGCTGGATCTTGTAACGTTGACAGGACAAACACTTTCGTACATAACGTGCAACATCTCGAAACATGCCTGGCCAATAATAGTAATAGATGCCCTGCCGTTTCCCGGTCATGATTCTCTTTCAACACCTCAGCTCTCTCGTTCGAGTGCAAACAGAGCTTCCATGGTTTCTCCTCCTCTAGTTCAGAGAAATCATTAGGATCGAACACGTGTCGATAGAGCTTACCATCCTCCCAACGATAATCAGGATGATTTTCGGGACTCTCCTTCACTTGAGTAACCTTCTTGAAGTACCAAGAACCCGGGTCTTCCTCCGATTTGTTCTCGAGAGCTGCAACCGTGGGCAACGGGTTCCTAGACAGACTATCCGCCACCCGGTTGAGGGCGCCTTTTCTGTATCGGATTTCGAAATCGAATTGTTGCAAAAATATGCTCCATCTTGCCAGCCTTCCCGATGGCGATTTGATAGATTGTAACCACCGTAAACTCATGTGGTCAGTTATGACGCTGAACTTATACCCCTCCAGATAGTGTCGCAACTTCTCAATACTCCATACAATCGCCAGACATTCTTTCTCGGTTACCGAGTAATTTTTCTCCGCGTCGTTCATAGTTCTACTAGCATATGCTATCACCCTCTCTTTCCTTCCACGTATTGTATTAAGGCGGCCCCAAACCGGTGTCAGATGCGTCTGTCTGTAAAATAAATTCCTTAGTGAAATCGGGACAAACTAATATTGGCGATACCGTTAATTTTTCCTTAATCGTATCGAAGGACTGTTGTTGTTCCGTGTCCCATTTCCACCGTTGTTTCTTCTTCAGTAGGTTAGTGAGAGGAGTGACGAGCAGGAAAAATCCTCAATAAACCGGCGATACCAGGACGCTACCCCCAAAAATCTGCGAACCTCTCTAACATTCTTAGGGGCGGGCATTAACTTTATCGCATCCGCCTTATCTGGATCGGTTGCTATGCCATGTTCTGTCACCACGTGTCCCAGATATTTCAAGGAATTCTTCGCGAACTCGCATTTTTTCGGGTTTAATTGCAGATTGGCCTTCCTCAATCTGCTAAAAACTTCGGCCAGATTCTCAAGCTGCTCCTCAAAGGTCTCTCCTAAGACCACAATATCGTCCAGGTAGACGAAAGCGTAATTATCCATCGCAGGAGTGATTATCGTATCCAGCAATCTCTGAAAACAGGCCGGAGCTGAATGAAGTCCGAAGGCCATCACCTTGAACTCAAAAAGGCCTCTACCCGGAACCGTAAACGCGGTTAGTGGCCTGCTATCTGCACTCAATGGGATTTGCCAGTATCCTTGACGCAAGTCCAAGGTCGAAATGAACTTGGCTCGGCGCAGTCTGTCCAGTATACCGGTTATATGCGGCAGTGGGTAGGCATCCTTAATGGACACTGCATTCAGGGCCCGAAAGTCAATACAGAACCGAGGCTTCCCATCCTTTTTCTTAACAATCACCACCGGGGAGCTCCATGGTGACTTTGATGGTTCTATTAGCCCCTCTTCCAACATCCGATCCACTTCCAAATTCATAATCTCTTGCATCTTCGGATTTTGCGGTCTAAATCTTTGTTTAATCGGCTCGGTCCCCGGTTTCAGGCGTATCCGGTGTTCAATCAGAGTCGTGTTGCCCCTAATCGATTGGAAGGCAGCCATTTCTCTCTCCAAAAATTTCTGCAGCTTGACCTCCTGACTCAGTTCTCTCGCCGGGTGTAACTGGGACACCATTATGTCCTTAGACGTCGGGATTCGGGTTCCGCCTAAGTAATATTCTGCTCTCTGCAGATCCAACCGGAACAAGTGTGCTGACAACACATCCATCCCGATAATTATAGGTACCGGCATGTTCGGAAGGGACAACAACACAACATTTAATTTCTCACCCGCTATGCTCAGGGGTACCTCGTAACACGTCGTTATACCCACCGAGGTACCATCGGCTACCACCGTTCTCGAATTCGTCACTCCCCAACTCTTCAACCCTATGCTACCACAGAATCGAGCTGTTTCTACACTTAAGAAGGATCGTGTCGCACCGGTATCCAGCAACGCCTCGACTCTCCTTCCTTGTATTTCCACCAGGATGACCGGTTGACTATCGGAGGTTGACAATGCCAAATTTATTGGGGTCGCGGATTCAGGAGTCACCGTTTCCCCTCAAAGCGACAACTCCCGTTCGTTTTCCGAACACGGACAGAATCCGGAGCTCGGCGTGCGGCGTCCACAACTCGGGCAGAACGGGCACGGCACACGCTCCCGACAATGGCTTTTAAGTGCCCCACTTCACCGCAGCGCCAACATCGCATCTCCCTATTCCAACCAGCGGCTGTCTATTTCCCTACTCACCTCTGCCTCTCCTGGTTGTAATCTGATCCAGGGCAACACCTCCCGGGAGGAAGAAACTGCTAAACGTGGCGTACCACGGAGGTTGGAGGGTACCACCTGAGAACGATAAATTAAGTTCGGTTCGTCCATTATGACACCAGTGGTTGGCGGGGCCAAATACTTATCCGCCTGCTGATGTACTGCCTCGAGGCCTTTACCCATTGTCGACAATTCTTCATAGGTGTCGGTGCGCACCAATCCGAAAGCTCGCTGCAAGGCAGGCAATAATCTCTGCCGCACCATCTGAACTTGCTCACGCTCGGTCGATCTGGATTGCTGCACTTTTGAGAACAAATCCCGCATTCGAATTACAAACAAGTGTATTCTCTCGTCATGACCCTGTGTTCGTCTTTTAATACCCTCTAACAATTCATCCTCGTAATTATCCGGCAAAAAGGTAGCTCGAATTTTTCTTTTAAACTCCTCCCAGGAATTAAACTCAGCCTTCCAGGCAGAATACCATCTGCGGGCATCGCCTCGCAGCAACTCGTAGACATACCGGTGTAATTGGTCCCTAAGTACCCCTCGGGTATCCGCCAAATTCCCAACTTCTTCCAAAAACGAAGTTAAGCTTCCTGTTCCGTCATACGACACATCCCACTGATGTACCGGAACCGTCGAGCAGCTAGCCACATGTCGTGTCGTATCGGTGGAAATTGCCGGCGTCACTACCCCTTCTCGCTGTAGGCTCCATGGCGCATTTCCTGTAATCATTTCAAGATTAGCGGCGAACGAAAGCCTACGGCGTGACTCATTCAATCGGGTTTCGTCCCGTACCAGTCCGTCTCGCTGAGGGGATGAACGCCCGATTGCCCGCCGCGTTCGATTTAGCGGTATGTGGGACCATTCTCCGGCCCTATTCGCCAGAGTTCGTATTGACGTCTCGCCGGACTTGGACTGCTCTATGTCTTCCGTTTTTTGTCGCCCAGAAATGTGTAAGGCGGTTCTACTCAGTAGTTGGTCCGGCCGCGCTCCTTCGGCTCCTTGCTCGGAATCCGTACTTTGCGCCCTACTCGGCTCGTCATCGAAATTTTCATTAATGGACTCACCCGGTATTGCAACCTCATCCCTGTCGACTCGTACCCTCGCGTTTTCTAACAACACACCAACGTCATCCAGCACGCGTAACAGGCACTCTGCCCGCCGACCAAGGTCTGTATCCGGGTCAGTCTCTAGTGTTTCCATTCTCCTCTTAACGTGCCTCAGCCGGGTAGCCGCACGGCGGAAGTCGAGACTCTTCCAATTTTCCCCTTCATTTCTGATCGCCTCGTCCAACTCGCTCAACTTTGCTTCACATTCCCTCAACTCAGTGCGCGTTTCCTCCTCGGCCCACCGCACTTTGATGGTTTTATGTCCGAGTTCCAGCAACCGTTCCAAACGCATCAACTTTTCATGGATGGTCGGTGGTACGTCCGAACCACGGGCGCGCAGTTCCCAAGCCAGCTCGTCGCTATTCAAATGTTTGACCGATATACGTTCGTCGCTACTTTCAGCCATTCTGTGTCCCGAATCAAAACGACCCGCCGGAAGATAATTAGGTTCGCGGTCGCGATGTAAACAAACCCGCGTTCGATCTTTCACTCCCGTGACAGCTCGCTCATCCGAACTACCGGTCACCGCGCCAACTCGTTCGTCGCGTTAGTCAGTGGTACCACAGCATAAAAACAAAACAGCAGTCCGACTCTTTCAAATCTCCCTGCATTTGAGAAACCCACTTTCAATGACCTTGATCCCCTCCAATGGTTGCAGTTACAGAATCGCATTAAGGCAAATATAATTGAGATGTGACGGACCGGTTTAAGGAAAATTATGGACTCGTTCGTATATACATGTACTTTATTCATTTTTCCAAATTATTATTTTATGGCTTTTACTATGACTACTTCTAAAATTTCTATTAATATTCATTAGGGTATAATATATACGTATGCTAATATACAATTTGATGATATAACTTAACGGAAAATCCTTACAAGGTAGAGGGAAATTTAAACTACTACATTTATGTAACATAATATTTAAAACATTATCTTTTGTGGATAGTAATTCGAAATGAGATTGAAATATGTTTTCAATTTCATTAATAAAGTCAACAAAACGATTAGTCGGATTCGTAAGACCACTTAATGATTTATTTGGGATATTGAACGACTTCAGATATATGAATGCAGTTGAATCATCCTAATTTTTGCAATTCGAAAACCTTAAGCAATCGTCACAAGTGTGGATAACGCAACATTTTCTTAATAAATATCCACAAATATATTTTGAGTAGTTTTGTTGCAGATTTGCATCTCTTTGATAATCTGTATCAATATGTTCCTTACTTGTAGATGCTGGAATCTGAATATAATCAACAGACAATTGTTCAATTTTTTGAATGTCGCCCAATTGGAGCAAAATGGATTCTGCATCTGCCTCACAATTTTCAGTTCCGGAATGGAACAGATTTAAACATATAAGTTTTTGAACGTTCTTCGGAATTGAATTGGGGTTGAGTTAGTACAGTTTCCATTTTGCTGCCGAATTGAACCAAAAATTTTCTAAGCAATCCTGATTCAATTTTCTTGTGAGAATATATTCAATTTCGAGTTTCTTCAAGTTACTGTGAAGCAATTTTATGGATTTAATCGCTATTTTTAAATATTTAAAACACTTAGTCCTCCGTGTAATGTCAACATTGTTATCAAATACTTTCAAATTATCGAAGAAAGTGAAACAATCATCTAATAGTTGAATCTGAGAATCCAAACTTTTATAAGGTCTATTGAATTCTTTCGTGGTTTGAATGCGTGACGAATTGAATAAATCGAAAAGATTATCCATCCTTTTAACAAAATCCGCTGTCACGGAAGCTTCAGAATTCAAATAACCAAATCGTATATAAAGGTTTAGACTAGCTGAAACAGATGCACTAAATACTTGGGCAGCATACTTCACTTTCATTTTATTAAAACTATTGGGAAATATATGTGCGTCCGTTAATTTTGGAGCTGCCCTAAGAGGAAACTGTTTATCGTGATTGTAGAATTGTCTTATATGTTGCCATGAAATTCTTTTATCTTCATAACTAAAATCATATTTTAAAAGATAATTTCTCATGGCTTTTAAAACATGGGGAAAATCCGGAAAATAAACTACTTGAATATTATTGATAAAAAAATAAGGACTATTTTCAGAAACATCTAGGTACTTAATTAATTTTAAATTGTTTGAACCCATGTCTGAAACTAAAGCAAGAACATTCAACCCAATATTCGCTAATTTACTGATGGCGTCGAAAATGATGCGCTTCATTATTTCAGCCGGAAGGGATGTGTGTGTGAAAAAATAACATAATGGCTGTTTCAATTTTGAAAACAAACCACGCAGCATTATGATTGAAACACTTAAGCATGGTTCAAATAATTTTTGGCCAGTCGCATCTTCCGCAAAACCTATAATACAATCTTTTGATGTTTCATAAAAAAGATTGGCCTTGATGGACATCTCATCTATAGACAGTACACAGTGTCTGCTCAACGAATCAAAATTGCTAGTTTTCATTGATAATATATCTAAAACTTTATCTTGAATACCAGTTGAAATATCCAAGCTGCGCACCGTTTCATAAAGAGTCGTTTTGGAAGGCAAACAAAATAACTTCATCAGAACATTTTTGTATAACTTTGGTCAGTATAAAACACATGAGGCACAGGGTCTTGAATTCGTGGGTATATCTCCTACCTCGAGGTAGTTTCTCAGACATTTTTAGTTGTATTGATATGAATTGTGCTAAATTGTCTGATTTGCAAAATTTTTTTATAACCTCCTCAAGGTTTTCAAGTGAGACCAATTCTGATACGTTTGATAATTTGTGTTCTACGTCTTGCACTTTTTTTTGCAGTTCGGAATTCTCTTTAATAACATTAGATATTCTTGATCTATATTTTTTTTTCTGGGAGTGTTAGAACTTAGTCCGGAAGCAGTTTGGGTTTCAGCAGGGGAGAACTTGGGTAAAGGCACTTCGTGTTCCATATCTGGAAAATTTGGAAGGTAAACAAACAGTTATCCAAAAGTTGTAATAAATTGCTCCTGACCTCTTCCTGGATTGAGCGAAATATTTTGCAAAATATTTATTTCCGACGACCTTTCACTGTGGAGTAATCCAGACCCGGTGGTTTCTATGAAATTAATATATTATTAATTATATTAATTAATGCATATATTGATTCGAACGTTTATTTGCTGATGTAGATATATAGTGTTTATTCAATTTCTGGGTATCAGCAGCGGTGTAAAGAAAACTCTTTTATTTTTAATCTCGAGCTTTCAAATCTGTTTATTAACTTTTTCTTCATCATCAGGAGTTCTACAAACGATAATAATTTCTGATACCCAGAAATTGAATAAACACTATATATCTACATCAGCAAATAAACGTTCGAATCAATATAAGTAATGGGTTTCTACGAGGACATGAGAAGAATTTATGGTGGATCAATTGTACTAAATTTAAAAGAATTCAGAAATAATGAAAGAAATTAACAAATTTGAAAAATAGGAGAATTTTTCTACTACGTTAATAAAACTGAAAATGTTTTTCCTAAACATTTGGATAATAATGTCATCAGATTAGAAGGTATGATAGAATTTAAAGATGCTTATACAGGACACTTGGTAAAAGAATTTTGCTCGAAATTGGGACACAAAATCATGATTTTTCAATTGAATATTACTATCAAAAACATCAATTACTTGAATAAAAGGCAGGAAGATCTAAACAACCTTTTGCAATCTACTTTATCTGAGTTTACATGGATGGAATATAAACGCCGAATAAAAATAAAGACTAATTCACTTTTTCATCAAATCCGTTCAAGGAATATCCGCAAATTTGATCGTTTGAAACAAAATAACAACATTCATATTGGAACAGAAGAAAAATGGATTAAAAATCTTACAAACATTGAAATTCCCAAAGATGTTTCGACTTTTTTTATCATAGAGGTCCTAAATTTTGTCGACCTCCAAAAACAAAGAATATTTCGATACCCAGATTACTAGCCACTACAGAATCGATAATTGCTTTGAAACCTGTTAACATGAGAATATTCTGAGAGCTAAAGCAACGAACATTATAACGAATTTTATACAATCTAATCGTTTTTCCATCCCATAATGAAATAGAAATCTTAGCAGAGAAAACCAAAAATTTATAAAAGAAAATCCGAATGTATATATTATGGAAGCAGATAAAGGTGGAACAGTTACGCTCATGAATAAAATTGACTATATTACTTTAGCAGAAAATCACTTGAAAGATGATATAAATTACAAAATAATACCAAGAGTCCTACATCTACTATTGAACAAAAATTAATAGTAAAATCACGGAATTAAGAAAATCCAACTTCATAACGGAACAAGAAAAGAAAAGTTTGATGACGTATGATGGAGTGTGTCCTAGATTCTATGGTTTACCAAGATTCATAAAGAAGAACTAAGTTTGAGACCAATTATTTCGTCGATATCGAGTCCAAACTCACGTATATCAAAATTTTTGAAAGAAATTTTGAAAACATCTTACGACGATTCGAATTGTATTATGTCAAAGATTCGTATCAATTTTTGAATTCATTAACAATTTTAAAATACCAGAAAATTATATGATCATCAGCCTTGATGTTTGTATCACTCTACACCAACATAAATCTCGAAATGGTTGAAACAGAGTCTTACAAGGAAATGGGAACAATTGAAAGGAACTGTAAAATACCTAAAAAGAAAAATTTTTGAATTACTGAAATTAACTTTTGAATCGACATATTTTCTTTTAATAAAAAATTTTTAAACAAATAAGTGGAACACCTATGGGATCTATACTTTCGCCTATCCTAGCACAATATGTAATGGATCACCTTTTGGACCTTTGTATCCCGAAACTCAGTTTTACCATCCCATTTATTAAAAATATGTTGACGACCTGATTTTAGCAATACCATTCGATGGAGAAATAGAAATTCTAAGTATATTCCATTCATTTCATGACAATATTCGTATCACCATAGAGAAGAAAAGATAACTCAGTTCTTTCTTAGACACTAAAGTGGTTAGAGTTGATAACAATATTTTAATAACTGACTGGTATATAAAACCAACATCCGCCAATAGATACATACACTTCAAATCATACCATCAAATAGGAATGGAAATCAATATGATTCGAAATATGAAGACCAGAATTCTACGATTCTCGCATCCAAATTTTATAGACAAAATTTGAAACTATTACATAAAATTATGATTGAAAATGGTTTATCCATCAAAATGGCCAAGAAAATAATTTTGGAACTCCGTCACAAAATGAACAAATTCCAAATGAAACTCAACATAATGAAACTCGAAAGACATTTAGTTTTCCAAAAGCTATCGGATTATCAGATAATTTATCGAAATGGTTGAGACAAGATGATATTCTCTTTTCTTTCAATTATACTAACAAGTCGAAGAATTTATTTACAAAACTAAAGGACCCAATTTTACCAATGAAGAAATCCTGTGTAATTTATAAAATTCCTTGTTTTTTAATTGTGATGGAGTATACATAGGTGAAAACTAAAGAACACTGAACAAAAGAATAACATCTCACCGAAGTGATATTAATAGAAGAGTTAATTCTTGTGCTTTGTCTAAAACACGCAACTGAAACTGGACATAAACCTAATTATGATGAAATAACCGTTTTAGACTCAGAGAATAATTCGATGGTAAGGAAATTTGTTGAATCATTCAGGATTAATCAAGAACCTTCAGCAATTAATTCAAGAAGAGACTTTGAAGGAATAAATATAATTTACGCTAATCTATTAGAAATAGACAAACAAAATCGACGTTGAACATTCT
Source organism: Novius pumilus (assembly GCA_020654155.1). NCBI lineage: Eukaryota > Metazoa > Arthropoda > Insecta > Coleoptera > Coccinellidae > Novius > Novius pumilus. The sequence continues at coordinate 39,417 of JAIFOV010000686.1, forward strand.
CCATTCTAAAACAAAATCGAAATCACACAATTTTTTGTTGAATACATTCCAAATTTATTTATCTAATTTTATCATAGTATTATGTATGTATTATTCTTTTGATATTCGTCAAATATTTTCGATTGTATAACATGTTCTCAATTTCTGACGACCTTTTTCAGAAATTTTGCGGTAAATTCTCACTGTTTTGTAGGTAAAAATTCAATTTTTTCACCTGATATTCATGTTTATCGTTGTAGAACTCCCGATGATGAAGAAAAGTTAATAAACAGATCTTCAGCTCGAGATTAAAAATAAAAAGAGTTTTCTTTACGCTAACTGCTGATACCCAGAAATTGAATAAACACTATTAATGCATATATGTATATTTTCTCATTTCCGTTTGCTATAATAACAGATTCTGTCAAAATATATTCAACATATTTAATTTATATTTATTCGTGTTTGAATATAAATAATTTGTAAATGTATTAAAATGAAGACTGGACTTTCAAATACCTGATTTAACACTGTAAAATTGGCTTTGAATCACGTATCAATTGTAAAATTAAAGATATAACTTACCTGTGCTGACTAGAAGTTCTTGCGAAGATGACTCCAATTTAGGAATAGCTGTATGTATAAAGGGATTCCCTCAAGTGATTCATAAACATTTCCTGTTCAAAATGCAAACTAC